>JABFPM010006426.1:0-10158 GCA_022817325.1 Idris sp. 1 HC-2018
ACAGAATTTGAAATTGGGTTGAGAAGAAGAAAAAAAAAAAAAATGTTGTAAGGGTTCATTCAGTATTATAATTTTTATTAAATTAATCGCTACATTTAAATTGATTTTTCTTTATTATTAGTTGCAAATTTAATTTAATGGTTATTTTTGTCGAATCAATTAAATTAACAAAATTATTCATAGTTGAGGCTATTGAGAGTGCGTTTAAATGTTCTTTTTGATGTCATCCATCTTAATCTCGCTTAGGCGATAAACTCGTTAACACGCTAGATTGCGCGCGGCGTACAAGTTTGTAGTGCACGCACCGACCATATTGGGCATGAACGAGTAATTGCTGGAGATCTGAGCGCTCTCGAGGCCCGTCCCTGATGAATGAATACTAATGGTACATTCCTCGCTCGTGTGTACAAAATCGGCCGTCCGCGTGGATCGCAAATCTGTGTCATCGGATTACTTTCGCTTAACCAAGAAATGAGATTTCGAAGTCTTCTCTTGTTTTACTTCAGACGCTAACAAAACAGCGAGAAAAGTGATTTAAATTGAACATTAATTTAAATTGCAACTTATAATAATGCAACATTTGTTTTTCAGATGAATTTATTCTTGGACAACATTTTTCAACATTAAGTATTTATATATTTTTTGTATTAGAAATACTATGTTTTATAAATAAAATTAGAACTATTTAAGTTGAAAAATGCTGATTGTAATTACGTTGAAATGAATATAAAAATACAAAACAGTATATGGTTCGTTGATTGAATAAGACTTTACTGCACAATGATTGTTGTTTATATTTAACATTTTTTCCCTCTTTGTTCTTATTTGGTTCTTGTAATGGAACGGCCTTATAAAAAGCAAAAACGAGTTCTAAATGAAAATAACAGAGGCCATTTTTTCCGGAAAATGATGCGAGTTATGTTTGATCGACGAATAAATAGTAGTCGGTGGCAATCAGCTCTGATTGGTCTGGCGGAAAGATAACGTACTTCACTGCTGCAGATGATCTTTCTATCTGAGTATAGTGTATAATTACCGCGATGATATACCTATCGACATAACTAGAGCGAAAAAAACTTTGACCTTCTTGTTAAATCATCGAGCACACTCTATTGGTCCAACATTTTTCAATAGATATATATATATATATATTTATCACTTTTTAACACTAACCAATTGCAGACACAAATTAAACATAATTTCAGATTCATTTGATTAAACTGGAAATTATTGTCATTAAATATGTTTTTTAGTAAACAAAATTGTTATGTTATTTTATTACCTTTAATTAAGTTGTATATCTAACAATCAGAGATACAATTCAATTAAATATGCCTATGATTCAGATTAGTTTATAACGTATAAATTATAATTCTGAGCATGTAAATTATGTTTTTATACTGGAAATTCGTCAAAAAGTGGCTAAATAAGTGTGGAAACAAAAAGCAGTAACTAAATTCTCTATTATGGTGTATCGTTCGAAATTGAGCGTTCAAATTTACTACGATGCTTATCGTGACTTTATTTAATGTTCTAAGGGATGCAAATTCACTTTTAATTAGCCTCTTATCAACCATTTAAATATAAGTATAATATAAATTATGATAAAATCGGATCTGCTCGGTTGCATATGCTGTTCGCTTTTATAAATATTCATTTGACTCTTATTTCGTAGCTGGAATGCTTGATACGCCCATATCAAGGCCACTGCTAATGAATTATACTATTCGTGCTCGATCGGTCCCAGAAAAAATGCTCGAGTGAAAAAAAAAGTAGCGAACATAAAATAAAGAATCTCTCGGCCTTGAAGTGAAATCAAGTCATCGAATCATTTTCTTATTCAAAAGTGCATTCGCAATAGCTTGCATTTAACTTGTCCCGGTCTCTGATGTGTCAGTCTCGAGCCAATTATGCCATAACGAGTTTAGATCCTTTCTTGTACACTTGAAAAATGTGCGCGTGCCACTGTCCCCAACACTGTAATCAATTTTGCGATTATAATTTATAACGTTTTGGGGCAACTTAAGAGAAAATTCTCTTGATATTTTGCTTTGATTTCTCATTGATTTTACGCAACCAATTGTCTGACAGTTGTGAATACAGCTAGGGTTAATATTCAAATCAATTACAATCGTCATAAATTATGCAATAATTGTGTTAAAATATACTAACAAGTCATAAAGAAACAAGAGCAAGATTAATGCGAGCAAATTGCAATAACTCAAGGAGAAAAGAATATTTAAACACTGAATGAAATTTGTTGTGCCATTAATTATTCATTTTTTTGTTTGCCCACAAAGCATTGTAATAAACAATCGGTTAATATGGTAATTCGCAATATAAGTCATTGCAGTTGTACTTTGAACAAGTAACATCCTCGAGGGAGCTGTGAAATCTGCCGTTCGGATCGGATTACGTTAACCCGTAAAAGAAAAAATGTCGTTTGGAAGTGAAGCCGCTCGGCACTCGTCATCATCTTTCTTTCGATAAACCATGTGGCTGCATGAAAACCATTGGGCAAGTGTAAAAATTGGGAAAATAAATAAAGGCGCGTCGTGCGCGATCGGCTACGGAGTAACAGTTAGGAGTTAAAGATGCGCCCGGAGGTTGCGAGTAAATGAAAAGCACCTGAATACATAAGTGAGCGTCGATTCGATTTGCCCTTCTTCCTCGAGTAGATATCTTTGAAAGTACCGTTTGAGTTGCGATGCACCGGCATTATTTCTTTTTCAGGTGTCGGAGAGTTGTCTCTGCTTCAATCGGGAGGTTAGCAAGCCCACCGTGCCAGCGAAACACTCATTCGTCGAAGGTTCATCAAGTGTCTTCGGGCTTGACATTATTTATTTACACTTGCTCATCCTTATTTTTCTGCCGCTACATTGTTAACTGAATCTTATTATATGAGCCACAAGGTACTGATTTGATTAATGATGCCAATCAAATGTCGTTATTTTTAATTCTTTTTCAGTTGACTTGGCCTTTTTGTGGACAAATTTTTTCTTGTCAAAGTTGAGATTTTCAATTCAGCACTCTCAGTGCAGACTATCTATCAAATCGACTTTAAATCGCTGTTTTACAACACGTAACATCAAGTTTACGTATGGTAATCAATTTATTTGCATTCTGTCAAACCAGTATAATAACTGTCAAACGTCAAACATTATTGTTTGAAGTGAAAGTGTAAGCTTGAATGTTAAAAATGATACTGTACTGAAAGAAAAATCGGTACTTTTGTGTCAAATTAATTGTTCTATGTTTCAATCATAATGATTCAATAATCTGTCGATATTAAATGTATAAATAAATGAAGAAATCTTTGAACTATTCTGAGAACTAAAAGAACTAAAAGAAGTTATAGACAAACTGTTACTGGGCTCGACAAAAAAGTTGACAAAAGAGTTGACAAAAAGTGAAAAGAAGCAAACGTCAATTATCGCGTATCTTTTTGCTCGCTCTGTTGACATGCTTTTTCTGAAAATGTGTGCGACAAAACGCATCGCGAGTACCCTGAAAGAATAACTTTTTGTTGAGCAGGACAAGTTGGAGAGTGAAAAAACGTCTTCCCAGAAGACACCTGTTGTTGCCTCAGCAGGCTCGTACTTCTTTCGATTCGCCGCTCGTTTATTCGAAATCAATAAAGCAAAGCTCCGGGTTTGCCCGCTGTAAAAACGCGTAACGAGACTGTTGACAATCCCGTGTAAGATTCAAAGAACCACATAATTGCTTGATAGCAAACGCAGCCACGCTGTTCGTCTCTTAAATTCGCATGCGGTTCAACTGGCCACGCATGCGAGCAACCAACAACCAACAACACACTAAGCGCGACATTATAATCCCAAATACACGTCGCGAGAAAATTGCAATTGCATTTTATTGCCTGGCCGCTAATCAGAGGCCTTGCTGGCAGACCTCAAGGTCAAGGTCAGCTTAGTCAAGTCGGGTCTAACTTGTACCAAATAACTACAATTTAATTGTTGTTTAATTTGTGTAAATTTGTTCATTTCAAAAAATAGCAAAAAGAGTGCAATTTGTTTTGCAGTATCACGGTGCTGCTGTCGAGTGTTGGTCCAGCCTCTTACAAGCAACTTTAAATTCCAACATGACAAACGTGACAGCTCGTTTCTTCACGTAGCACTTTGCAAGTTTTACGGTCCTACGAAAGTACCGCTATATAATAATCGCACTGCAGGTAGTCGCGCGAATAAATCGTAACCCGTCTAGCAGCAAAAATTCTGGCATAAAGCAAGTTGCCAAATGAGCGGTGAATAAACTCGCCACAAAATAACGATCATCGCCAACGACCACTCGCCATGCTTCTGTCTTTCCGCATCAGGGCCGAATGTCACCCATTACTGCGTTTACATCAAACCGCCATGCATTAATGTGCACAAGAGAAATACGAATTCGCGGCAAAGAATAACTTGATGTGGCAAATTCAATCCTTCTCAGGATTTTTTTTTCTTCTTGCTAATGCTCGGGAGGTCATTTGATGTCATGTTAGATTGTGTCATGGGAAAATTTTGCAAGCTTTTGCTTTTGCTTTTGGTCATCAACGATTAAGACAATCCACAATATCGTTTTCGCATCGATGCTAACATGCTAAAATGCTAAAATGCTAAAAAGGCCACTTTATTTAGAAGTCTTAGTTATAAATTTGTTCATTAACTTGAGTTAACGTTTATTAACTCTTGTTTCCATTGATCGTCAAAAAATATTCTTCGTTATGTGGAAAGACAACTATAAACAATTATGTACAAAATATGTACTCAATGTCAGAATTGATTGTCAACAATGTTCTTGTCGATACTGCTTTGATTTGTACACTAAGCAGTATAACTAACAGAACTTATAGTCCTGAAAACAATTTCCAATATTTCAGAAATTCATCTTCCGTCACAATTTAATAGTTAACTCCATCTTGTTTTTTTTTTAATGTTGCTATAATATACTACAAAGTAGTGGACTCTTGGTAAAACGAAGAACATAAATTGCCGCCGCGGCAGCAGCTTCAAAGTTACCGTCCTCCTGAGCATGCTTGCAAAATTGTAATAAAGCCGGAGAGCTCTTTTGCACGAAACATTCGAAAGTATCGGCAACTTCGTGTTCTTACCGCGAATGTCGCGTTTCTTGTTGCGGCAAGCTGGAAGGTAACAGAAACGGGGACATTGAATGATCAATTTCCATCCAGGTGACGTACGACGTGCCGAGTTTTGTCCAAAAAAGCTGACAACACCCGCGGTGATGCCTTGTAAGGCTCAGCCGAAGGATACCCTTCTTTCAATTGGGACACCGAGGACGTCGTTACCCAGCCAAAGGTCACAGCGACCTGACCTTACCCCAATTTCCCAGCACACTAATTGTCATTGCAAAATGATGTTAATCTGCCTTGTCATTGAATTTAACACAAATTAATTTACGGAATATATGAAAATGAGCTAATAGTACTCTGAAAAAAAAATCTTCCAATAGTCCTAGCTGTTAATCTGACGTGTTATTAATGCGCTGTAAAAATGTACGTCCCACAAAGAAGCTAAATTTATTGACCGAGGTACTTGTGCCGCTAATGGCGGCCGTCATGAAAGGCATTCCTAGAGATGCTCAAATTTGACGAAAGATGTGCCTGCGCTTATGTGTCCATGCACATTTTTTACCAGTAAACTTGATTGAATATAGTTATAGCGATGTACCCTAAATAAGAAGGTGTTTTTTTAACTGACAACATTTAAGTCAAACTCGAATTTTCATGATGTTACTATATCATATAATAAATAGCAGATGAAGAAATACATTTATTCAATCTGGGTTTGAATTCCATTTACACTTATTATTATCATGTAAGAAAAAGAAAAAAAAAATTAGATCGGAAGCTTCTCAGCAAAGTCTCAGCAGATTATGTGTAAACAATTTTATGCATTAATTTATGAATAACAAGAAATAACAAAACTAACAAACAAAATGACAGAATAAAATGATATAAATACAAATTTAATTATTAAAATAATAAACGCGTTAACATTTGCTAATGTTTCAGATTAATTCGAAAGAGGGAGGACGTAAAGATGTTTATACACCAACAATTTTACTTACAAGTAACTAACTAAAGATAACGATAATTTTTCCTTTTCACACGGTCATCAAGGTCATAATTTTGTATTACTAATAAGATGGGGGGCACCCCTGAGTTCAGCCTCTAATTGGCTGTACAAATGTGTTTGTAGGTTACATTTTTTATAGTCACTTGCAAGTCATCTTCAATAAGGATTAAACCATAGACATTGGCATTTCTCTTTCAATAAAGTCTACTTGAAAAAAAAAGGTTCACTTATAATCTTGTTGAATTGAATGTGCGATAACTATGTTCGCAGCTGATAATATATAGGTAGGTCCAAAACGTTACACTCAGTTAACAAGCTCGTTTTCTCGACAAGAATTCTAGTTTTGGGCGACTACCAACCAGCTGCCGTAGCTATCTATGTAAATATAACACTCAGCTTACAATTTAATTTAATCAGCAGGCTTTGCTCTTAATTTAATTTTAGGTTTGTCATGGGTGATATCAAATATGCCGAAAGCGTTCGTAGCAGTGACAAAAATAAATAAAAGCGAGCGCACGCGCAACAAAAAGCAACAAAAAGGGCCAAGATTGTCGCGAAGAACACGAACGTGGTGTGTGATACTGTTGGATGCGTGTAAACGAGGCAGCTTTGGCCGTCTTCCCATAATTAACAAGCCCTATAATCGGATTACCGGGCATTCATTCGCGGCGCATGATAGCGTTGTGCATCGATCTTCCTTATCTTGTCTAGAAAAAGGCTAGATAGATATATGTGCAGTATCCGGTAATAGTACGCTTAGCCGTCGTTCCTTTTCTTTTCTCTCTCTCCATCTGTCCTTTTCTTTGCCTTTTTTTGAAATTGCCGGCCATCCAGGGAGGCGGTGAGTTACCAGGAGGAAGAAGACGTGCATCCCCCAGTTATCGCGCGCGTTCTTCAGGTGCGCGAAAAATTATCAATAATGTTGGAGATTTATCGCGAGAACATTATTTCTTGTAAGCCTCCCTTTTTGCTCCGGCCACATTTTTCTTTTTCTCCGCCAACTTTATTTACTATGCACCGGGATTTATACATTTGAGCGTCAACTTTTGTTGCTCGTCTTGTTAAGCTTGTTTGCGCTTGATTTATTTGTGCAACTGCTGCACGAAATTAGAGGAATTGTAATGCACATTTTTGTTGCTCAGTTTTATCGTTTAATTGTTGATGCAAATTGTGTTAATAAAATTCAATTGATGTACAGCATTTGATTGTACATTTTATAGTCAAAGGTGATATTTTGTTAGGGAAAAGCTGATAAAATCATTGAAATGAATTTGCGATAAAATGCTTTTTTGTGAAGATAATTTTTGTATGAAAATGTAGTGAATTTTTCTGAATCACAACGATGATAAGATAGATAAATGCTGTCGAATTCCTAAAAGGGTTTTAGCGATCAACTAAAAGACATATTGCAAATTCTTGCAGAAGATGACGTAAAAGATTATAAGATACAAAGGAAAAAGTACATTTACTTTCTTATTTTAACGATCTTGGGATTCTACATGTTTCGAATGAGGAATGTGGTAACAAATGTTATACATAGCACACTGTCAATATACATTCTCTGTTAATATCTACTGCTCTTAGGACTAATTTATTTGATCGTTTTATGTTGTTTCTTTGAATTAAGACTTTATCTTAGTATAACAGAGGCAGTGCTCGCCTGCATTTCATTTTACAAAATCATCTTTCATTATTTCTTATCTGAACCAATTTTTTTTAACATAAGATATTACATACAGTGTAAAAGTTTAACTTTTGTTTTTAAAACCTTTTTTTCCTTTTTAGCATCTATACAGCTCTAAATGTAACTTTTTGAAGAAGAAGAAGAAGAAGAAGAAAAAAAAAAAAGCAAGTTGTATTATATTTTGTACAATAATTTCTCAAAGTTGTTGTGCCTATACAATTAATTTAAACCGGTTAATAACTTTAATTCTTATTGAAGCATTTCATTTGACAAGAAATGTTTTGTTTGAAAAAATACATTCATATAAAGAATGATTGAAAACAAATGTTACAATTTGTCAAAGTAAACGAAACTAAAAAAAAAAATTTTAAATATTATTTAATGGATTAATTTGTACGTACACAACATTAACTCTTATTATTATTATTATTTAAATGTGGTATTCAATCAAAATATGATTGATGCGAGGATACAAAGAATGCAAAAAGTGAAACTTGAGTACGGAAGTGTCAGTCTGATATCAATTAGTTAAACAATTAGCCCCACAACAAAGTGTCATAAAATATGCGCCTTTTCCTCATACTAATCGAGTTATCTAGCCTCTGAATAGGTTTCTACGATTCTTACAACTATTATCTCAAAGTTGTTCTTTAAATAGCGACGGACAGATGCGTGACACGCCTCGGCTCGTGAGATTATGCAATGGCCGACCATATGGTAGCGCGCGGCACCTTTGCATCTCGCTACTCATTGGTGCAAGTGCGCCTCAGGCGAACGCACGCGTATTTCTCTCCCTGTACAGGCCGCGCTTTGTTTTCCTACCCGCGGGATTACTTATCCTTCTGACACTTCCGCGAGATGAATCATCTCCAGACAATTTATCAAATTTCACCGAATCACATACTTAATCACTTTTTTTATTTCGTCGAAAAAAGGTTTTTCATTTTAAAAGTTCGGAAAATTTGTGTTCTTTGTTCAACTGGGTGTTAATTATTTTCATAATTTGTATCCAGTAAATTGTGCATGTTAACAAAAAAAATTGTCTATCAGCATCCCTTGGCTACACTACCACGATTTATTATAATTTTCATTATCTTCATCTCGACTTGTGAAGCAGCCACGCTTCGATTAAATACCCGTTCGACGCGTTCCCACCGTCGCGCAGCCTCTCGACGATTTTCCCATTTGAAAAAGCGTCTTCGTAATATCGACCGGAGTCGACGGCACAGACAGAGATCGTTCATTATATAGCTATACATATGAATAGCCGTGTTGTTTTATACATTCTTAAACTTATCTTTCACATTAAATTACTTTCAAAAAGTAACTCCGATCACAATTTTACTTATTCCATTAAAACACCGAAAACATTTGCCTCGCTTCAACATTTGCATAAGAAAAATGTTTGAGATTTAAATAAAGATTTGTTATTTATGAACATTAACGAAGAGAAGCAGTTTGTTCAATTCAGAGTTTATGACTGTATGAAGCACATTTCTTCTTCTTCTTCTTTTTTTTTTTTTTTTTTTTTTTTTTTTTTTTTTTTTTTTTATTGATATTGAAACAAAAAGAATTGAATCAACTTTGGAGTAAATTGTTGAGAGTTTTGGATCAAAAATGGTAATTTGTTTGAGAATATGTATTACATTTAATGAGACAATAGTAGCAATGAAGAATTGCGAGCAGCATCGTGTTTCTCGCCGGAAGACACTCAGATGATATCACGTGGTTCGTCATGCAACTGCTCGTGTCGTATATATCACGAACGCGCTAATGTCCCGGATATGCTACCACTTCTTTTCACAAACACGACCAATTTTCATCCGCAGATATATCTTCAGGTGTTAATTACCCATAACGACAAGCAACCTCTCGCGTATTACACTCATGTAATTTGGTGAAGAATCGTGTGCCAAAGATAAGAATTATTTTACATTTCATTTTTTGTCTGACATTCTGGCCGAGAATTAACGAGCATAAGTTTTCTAACCTTGGGCTTTTCTGCATGCAATCACCATTTTTTTCTCAAATACGTGGAAAAAATTCAATTTTAATCTCATATTTTAATTGTTTTCATAATGAATTGGTTTGTTACAATTTTTGTTGTTGAAAAAACTCACTTTAGAAGATGAATCACAAATAGAGTGCAGACTCACCTGAAAAAGAAAAAAAAGGTTCATTAACATTGCTATATATAGAACATTTTATTTATTGTACATTTTATTATAATTTATGGTATTATAATTTACAGCACCAACTTTGTATGCACGAATATGAGCACATTTTGTTATATTTATAATTCATATTCAGTAACTGTGCGAAGAATTCGAAACCTTAGATTTTGTAATTTGTCGCAGTAGATAGGAGCGGAATGTGGTC
>JABFPM010006427.1:0-10158 GCA_022817325.1 Idris sp. 1 HC-2018
CCATATTTTTAAGTAATAACAAAATAGGTATTTTTAGAGAAATATATTATATATGAACAAATATCATTTTCAATATTTTTTTCATTTTGTTGAAAATTTTTAATTTTATAAGAAAATTGGATTTTTTTGGAGCCCCTGTCGAAGCGGGGTCCCGAGCAATTGCTTCCTTTGCTTCCTGGTAAATCCGCCACTGTATAAGACAGAATTTATAGTACCGTTTCTTCGTGCACAATTATTTGATTATTTTTGTCGCAGGCAATAGAGTACAGGGGCTTGCTGCTGCGAACCGGCTGGACCAGTCCCTGAAGTTGTGTTTCTCGAATATTTTCGTCGTGAAAATTTATAGTGAAAATCGAAAGTGGATTGGTTCTGAGAACATGGATGTTGTTGTCAGTGTGGGAAGTGGCGACCCCAACAATCACGGCGTTCTCGCTGCCAGGCAAACTCCAATAACTCTGCAGCTCAGTGAACCAGGCTGACCTAGCTTCGATTTTGTCCAGAGTGTGTATTCGTTGATCCGCTGAGGCGAGGAATTTTAATTTCGCTGATTTACTTAGGACTGGCAACGACTCCTTGGTTCTCGCAATTTTCCAGGATACGAAACTCTCAATTCTTGGCAGCGAAACACTGAAAAGGAAAGGACGTGAAATGAAACACTTTTTTGCAAAAATAACAAACTTTATTATTGCTATTAACTAAAAACAATTTATTTTAGAATAAAAAATCTCCTGTGAGCTTACTCTTGAGCCAAATCAATATTCTTCGATGAAGTTCCCACGGGAATTCCATGTTTGTGTAAAACTTCGATCAAAGTTTCGTAAACTTCCTGTGAATAGCGATCAAAGTCAAAGACATTTTTCACCACTGTGGTAATGGGCTCATCCGGGAATTTCTGCAAAAAAGCAGTATTTATTTCATTTCTTGAATTTTGAACTAAAAATTTTGATTTCATTTACCTGCAGGTGTTTCACAATATTGACTACCTCCCTCGTGGAATAGGGATAAGACACCAGTCCCTGATCGGCTTTACTCCTCAACTCCCCAAAGGCCCTGACCAATTGTAAAATAACTTTGTCATCCACATCAGGAGCGTAGTGTTTGAGCAGTTTTATTTCATTTTCCACAACCGGATTGTCCACGGTGTGAGTGCTAAACAAATCCCCCATGGCTCCGAAGAAGTCGTTTCCCAAAAAGGGAAAGCCAGGTCTGTTTGACAGGACTATCACATGGAAGTCAGGATGAGTGACAATTTCATTGTGGTCATTCTGCTCAGAGCTTTGAAATGGAACTATTCTTCTACCATCAGAGAGAACCATTTCTCCAGACTCAACCAAAGTCTGAAAAAAAAACATTGTCAGTATTATCAAATTACTTTAAATATTAACTTAAGTTATTTCTCTCTGTAAACTCTGACAAGGTAGTGTAATATTAAGGTTCCAATAAATTCAGGGCAAAAATAAACATTAATTTGTATGTAAAAAGTATTTCAAACTTTAGTGTGTATGCTTTTATTTAACTGATTGAAATAAACAACACTAAATAAGCAAATAAAAAAAATTAAAAAACAAAAATATATTGGTCCCCTGATTACTTACCTATTTTAATAATACATTATTATCATATTTTTGTAAAACATAAGTTTTTAGAACAATTCGTAAGATAACTTTCTTAATATCTTAATATTTTGATTTTGAAACGGGCAATTGACTCAAAATTTTAATAGACTTTAAATAATATGTTTGTTTAGGTTTATGTAAAGTTTCAAACGTTTCCTAAGAAAACAATCGGAGAAATATCTTAAATAAAAAAAAAGATATTGACCTTAAGTATAGAGGTCACATGAATCGGTGCCTTATCCGCTTCGTCTACAAGCAAAGTGTGTCCATACTTGACCGCTTGAACCAGAGGCGAGTCCTCATAAATAACAATTCCATCTTTCACCATTGGTTGCACTGTCAAAGTCTGCACAGTGGTGTCTCGGTGAAGCTGAATGTACTCTCGTGGCTTGTTTAAAAGCTGCAGCAACCGGTCAGCTATTTTGTTTTTGCCTACCCCCTGATTTCCCACAAGTAATAAATTTTCTCCTAATGATAAATCCTGTAAAAGACTCTCGAGCAGCACCAGGTGCTGTTGCACGTCGAAAAACAAAATATCAGGGACCTTAGTCAAGGCGTTGGTTTTGTAACGAGGGACTGAGGTGCTGCCAATAGTCACAGTGCTGTCATCTAGGTGATACTTAATGTCAGGTTGAATTTTGGAAGAAGATGATGGCATTATGTCGAGCTTTTTCAGAGAGTCTTCTAGGGCCTGTTTGGCAACTGTGGGCAAAAATCTGGCCAAACAGGCTCGCTGAATGGCGTCGTAGGCACTTTCAGATTGAAATTTTTGTATTTTTGCGGCAATTCTCAAAAGCTGTCGGGTGCTCAGAGAGTTGGACAGAGATTTTAATGTGGGATCGGCTGACGATCGTAGAAAGTGTGTCAGATCAACGATTTTGAGTAATGAGGGAATTGGTTCTCCATACTGGAAAAAAATTGTAATTATTTTAATAAATAAAACTTGATTTGATTTAGAAATTTTGTTTAAAGAATACAATTTTGGTACACACTTTTTCTGTCATAATGTGAATTTCTTCAGGCTTTTTTAGAGATCTAATTTCGTGAAAGGTAAACAGGGACAGCAATTCTGAGTTCAACCACTGTGTGCAGTTTTCTGGGGTTGATGATTCGGCGAGAGCAATTATTCTGAAAGACGGATGGATCCTTAAAATTCCACTTGACTGCATGTCTTCGTCGGATTTGTTCAGCTCCGATTTGATCTGATCATATTTGTCGGACCCTAAAAGTCGCTTTCCATCGTGCAACTGTAATTCTCTATCGTAAACAAGCCTGTAAAATATTTTTTAAATTCAGTTATCAAGATTTTTGTTGGAATTTTATTGGAAATTAGATGATTACCTATATATCACAGCCAAAGTACTGGAATGAACTCGATGAATACCATCCAGAACTGCAAGCTTTCCTTCTAATGCTGCAGTTACTAATCGCGAATTTTTCCATACTGTGTCACCACTGAGCAAAGTGTTTCTTTGCTGTATCAAATCTCGTGATGTCATATCCTGAAAGAAAATTATTTTTTAAATAATATTTGTATTTTGAAAATTAAATACACTGTTTGAATTAGGATCATGCAAATCACCTGATAAAGCACTATAGGTTCGACATCGTAACCCAAAATTTCAGCTAACTTATGTACAGTTATTGATTTACTACTTCCTCTTGGACCAACTAAGCAGACATCTGACACTGTTAAACTTAACAGTATATCTGATATTAATGTGTTTTGATATTTTGTTTCGACGTATGCTATATCCTGTGTTTTTTTTCTCAAACCACAAGGCATCTGAAATAATCTTGAAAAATAAATTCCACTGAAAGCTAATTCAGTTCAAATAACGAGCTAAATCAACCTAGCATGTTTTTCCAGTCGAGTTATTTTAGAAATCTTACAATTCTCAAAAACATTTTTCCAAATTTTTATTAAAATTTGACGAAGATATAAAATCTAAACTGTAAGCTTGAATGATTTTTCTTATTAATTAGCATGTTTTTCTATCAGAGTTTTAACAAAATAAGAGTTTTATTATTAAATTGTAAGAAAATTAACCAAAAACATATTTAAAAAAAATAAGTCGAATGGAAAAACAAGCTAAGTAGTCTCGACTTCCAAGTATTGTAGAACTCATCTATTTCAGATCACATTCATTTAAACTATAAGTAAATTTATAGAAGATGTTAAAAATGAAAAAAAAAACTTCCAACATGGTTTTTTTTAACACTATAAGTAGTGTATTCTTAACTCGAATTTTTTAAATTAAAATTTCTCAAAACACGAAAATTGACTTAACATTTTATTCCCTCCGAGGCTTCAACTAAAAAAATGAGAGTAATAAATTGCATTTAAAAGAATACTTACTGAAAACTTGATTGGAAAACCATCGCTGGTAATTTCAACAGTCGCCAAATTGTCCTTTCTATCAACGTTTTCAACTTTGCTTGAAATTTCAGATTGCAAATTATTTTTGTCCAAGACATCAAAAGTCTTTAAGATACTTTCCACAGCTGTTTTACCCTCTTGATTTAAAAACAATTTGTAAGGATAAAATCTGTAGAAAACTTGGTAAACCGATAAATTGGGAAACTTGTCCTAAAACGAATGAAATTTACATCAATAATGTGATTTATTAAATTAAAAAGATAAAAATGTGATATTTTTATATTCATCTAAAGCACATATCATTATTGAATTTTCAATTTGAATAACTCTTTGAACTACTAACTGTGCATCGCAAGAAACTTGTTGGCACACCTACATGCATACTTCACAAGTTATTCAAATGTAAATGGCGAGATCATCAAAACTACTACATAATTTAGAAACTTTTATTAAACCAAAAGCAACTTGAATTTTATGCAGATAATTTTTTGTTCAAGAAAACTTTTTTGTTATAAGAAAACTTTTTTTATACCATTAATTGAGCAGCTAAAGTCAAGTTATCTAAAGGAAAATCTGGAAGACCTAAAGCAACAGCTTCTTCTGTGACCAAAGCGTGGCAGCAAGACAACAATTTTGATATTTTATCCAGCTCTGTGTTTGGTGCTAGACTTTTCATTAAGTTTAATTGATCCTGAAACAAAAAAAATTAAATTTAGAAATTATTTTGTAAATACAAGGATAATTCGTGAAGTTAAAAAATCCTGAGATTACAATCAAGAGAGAATTTTAATTGTCTCTAAATGACACACTTTGCAACCACTTATTTGCTAAATTAACAGAGAAAATAGTTCCGCGCAATGCAACAAACTATCAGCAAACACGAAACCCTTTAAATAGAGTAACAATTTTCATTCTAAAAGTTTTGATTAGTCTGTCAGTATCTCGAGTGCCAATCGCTGATTGCCCAACTATTTTAATAACAATTATCATTTTCATTTCAAGTACTTTTCTGGAATCTAAAGTATGATATTATAATTTTATTGTTTCTGAATCGAATACATATTTTTCAACTTAAAAAAGCAATTTTAATTTAAAGACATTTTTATTCTCAAATAATTTTTAGTCTCATAAAACATATTTGAACAAATAAATAGTATATAAAATGCTGCTTTTTATTTTATTCCTCCTATGACGAATTATTTACGTTCGAAGAAATACCATTAAACGTTGCAATATAAAATGCAACATTTTAAAGCCTACTTCATAAATTGTAGCTTCAGCCAGTAGACTGTAAAATTTTTTACGAGCTTACCATAGTTTCATAGTATCATTTCAAAACTTTGCAAACAACTTCAATAAAAACGATGGCATTCGATTAATTTGTTTTTAACTATTTTCTAATCAAAGTCACGAAGCAGGAAAATAATTAAAAACATTTACATTGTAACAGCAAAATTAGTTACTTAACAAAAACTAAGCAAACATCTTAAACTTCATTGAGAGTAACAAACTCAATTTTAAATTCTACTCTAATTATCATATAATTAGAAGTAAATAGTACAAACTTTATTTTGCATGTTTACAATAATTAAACTCATCAACATTTTTTCTTTTCAAGCAATTTTACAAAATTAAACTAAATTTAAATATTTGATGTTACAAATTAAATAATTAAAAAGGTACATCGTTGTCAAATAGAAAAACAAATTAAACTGATTTGGGATCATTCATAAAATACGTTCACTTTTTTGGGGGGGGGGAGTTCTCGAAGTTGTGAAGAAGCATACTTTCACTACGTAAAAAAGATGAAAAAAGCGTGACGAAGGGGGGAGGGAGGTCAAAGTTTTCGTAATTTTAGCGAACATATTTTATGGATGATCCCTTTACATTATATTCTAAAAAGAAAAAAAACAAACTTTACATGTCATAAAGCAAGTAAATACTAAGTCTTGTTCTTTTTATTTTTTCTGTAAGAATACCTAAGATTGGCGATGTCCCTTGCTGGTACCAATCGCCAGTGCTGACTTCCGATAAAGTGACAAGAAGTTATGACAAAAAACGTGGAAAGAATCAATGCGACTTGTTGGCTACAAACAACCCCGGCCGTAAAAAAACTGCCTATTATGTGCCACGATCGACCGGTTTCGTGACTCGCTCTTCATTACCTCGCGATTATTAATGCCAATTTCAATTACGACCCCCTCAAGCTGTTGTTTCCGCCAGCTTATTATATAAAGTTTGATAACAAGATTTTTCTATTTATAATTATTGATGATTTTCTTCTTATAATTTTAGCAGTGGCAGTACTATGGTTTGCCGTTACAGATTTTCATTGAGGTTTATGGTATCTTTATTTTTCTCATGCTGACAATTTTGTGTCTTTGTCATTTGTAATTCGCCAAAAGTGGCCACCACATAAAAGTGACAGCACTAATGACGTTTTGCAGATTTATCATAGTTTCCTTCTTTTGCTTTATGTGAATTTACAAGTGAGAGAAAGAAGATAAATCAAAATTCCAGTAAAAGGTCCGCTCAGCTTCGACGATTAGCCTTGGCTCGTCGGTTCGCTTTCGCGAACCTTGGTTTATTTTTTCTTTACTTTTTTTCTATACATAATTCAGTGACTCCGAAGACGAAGTTGCGCTTAAATTTGGAATAAAAATGTGCAGCTGGGGCTTCTTCGCAGGCATCCAAAGTGGCGAACGACATTTTTCCATTTTCTGAACCCTCTTCGAGCTGTTTTTTGGCGACTCAAATTCTGGAGTTTCTAGTGTCTCAACTTGACTAGCAACTTTGTTGTTCAAGATTTTATTCTTTTTGCTGGCAAATGGTTGACTTTTTTGCTTGTTGTAACTGCAGGCAACATCCTTGCCGCACATGTCCAACCACTGCAAAACCCTTTCAGATAAAGAATCTTCAATTTCAACTGACTGCTTTACGTGCACCTCATCAATATTATCAAACTCTATTTCCGTTCGGTAATCGTCCTCGTAGTTCATGAGGTCGATGATTTTCTGGTACTGGCAGTCTACTGGAGCGGACTTGCGTCGGAATTTTTGGCTTTTACCTTCGTCTGGATTTTTGTTTACGATGATTCTTAATTTCAAAAAACAGCTGGACAGACTTTCGGGCTTGTAGTAATTGATGGGGTACTTTTTGTCCTTGGGTATGGACGTTTGAGGCCGTCGACGGAAGTTGTTTATCAGCGGGTCATCCTGGGACAGAATGGCGTGACGGTTCCCGTTGACCCACACGGTTCGCACTGTGATTGGTCGCTCGGAGGATGACCAAATAGCCGGCATTTTTGTGCAAAATCAAAGTGTACAAGATTCTAAAATAATATGCAAAGTTCTAAAACCAGAATATAAAAAATTTTGAAATCATATGCAGTTTTAAAATAATATTAAAAAATCTTGAAAAATAATATACAAAATTCTAAACTCAAAATATAAAAATTTCTGAAATAATATGCAGTTTTAAAATAATACAGAAAATTCTAAAATAACATTAACAAGTTGTTCGAATAGTAATACAGAAAAAAAGGTAATATATATAAAAATAACATCACTTTAACTAAAAAAAGATGCAACCTAGTTTGTGTAATAAGCAAATGTTACAATTTTTGTTTTTTTAGCAGATTCAAGAAGCGCCTTCGATCGGAAATAACGTACGAGTAACTGTCGGTTGGAAACACGCAAGACTGACTGTGACGGTCGCGCAGCCACGACAGGTCCTTATATACACTTCTCCCCGGGATGGCTCGCGTGGAGCCTTTTCCTTTTTATCGCACCCGATTAATCATGCGACAGCGCAACTTTTTAATTAGTCGTACTGCCAAAAGGCACACACAACGATTGACCTTTTAAAACTTTTATATAAAGAAAAGTAATACAAAATTGGAGACTCTCACGTGAAATGACGTGGGCGGAATATGCCGAGCTTGGAATCTAGATCTCAGAGGCGGGTCCAAGGGGTGTCCAGGATAACGCGGGGATGGCAAACCCAGAGCTATCACACGGAAATCCTCACTCACGCGGACCAGCCGCCAAAAGTCTAGCTCTTTTTGAGTGTGTTCCTAAAAGAATAAAAAGTAAAACAATTTTTTTTAAAAAAGTAGATTCACCGTTAATTTAAATTTATTTTTGTTTATTTTCATTAATAAATTGCTTTTAAATCTTGTTTCATTTTGTAACTGAAATTTTTAAATTTTGTATAATGGAAGTGTTCAAATTTTTTTAACTGAATTTCGAAATTTTTTTTAACGAAAATATACAAATAATTTTTAAATTAAAAAAAACGGTTGTAACGAAAATTTTCAAATAATGTTTAAATTTAAAAAAAACGGTTACCTGTAACAGTTTGTCGTATCTGGCCGCAGGAATCAAAAATCTGCCATCCTCAAGGTGCATTTCTCTGTTTTCCAATAAATTATTTAAAACTGGCAAAACATTTCTCTCGGCTTTTTCTATGCCTTCCAAAACCAGCACTCTGCCATTGGTCGCTGCCCGAACGGCGCTCTGATCGTGATAGTTTGCAGTGCCCCCCTCGATTTCTTTGCGTTGTTTAAGATCGGCCTCGGTTGTGTCGCGCGAAAGAGCAATATACTCCACTTCGCGTTCGACGAGTTCTAGATAAGCCAAAGCCAAATTTCGACGCTTTGCACCTGGCGCACCGATTAAAAACATATCCTGACTCAGAACGTCCTTTTGCAGCATCCATCTCAGGTTACTTATCGTTTCTTGGTCCAAATTTTTGGAAACTGGAAAATTAAGTTTTTTTTTATTTAAGTACGATTTATTTTTATTTGTAATTTTTCTTCGGTTTGTCGAGGATTTGTTTTACGCTATGTTTGTTTACTTTCTTAGTAAATGTAAATAGTGACTTCTGTTTTTAAAAAACTTGATAATATATTAATTTACAAGAAAAAAAATTACTTTTTCTGATGTCATATTGTTGTAAACAATAAATTTATTGTTTTAAATTATTTTAAAAAAGTAAAATATTCTGTCGGTAAACATAGTTTTTTATTATTTTGTGCTACATTGTAGCATTGTTGTTGACATTGTTGTAGTTTTTGTGTCCCAATTCACCTTTATTGTTTTGAGAAGTTTGTTTGAAATATGTTTAGTCTAAATAGGGTTGCCACAAAATCAAAAACTCATAATAGGCAGTTATATAAGTGCAAGAGAGAGTTCCGATGGTCTCCGGGTCAACTAAGAGTTGGCAACCCTAAGTCTAAATAACATAATTTTTAAAAATAAATTCAGATACAAATTTGTATATATTAATATTCGAAAAACAACAGCAAAAATCATTTTAAATCACGAAGCCAAATGTTTCATAATTATTTGTTAGTTTAGAAAATTACTTATATTAATTTGCTAAATTAAAATGAGCTAAATTTATAATAAATGATCTTGACAAAATTGTTTTCTTTGTTTTAAATTCAATTAATTTTTACAGTCTAATTAGCAAAATGTCAAATCAGGAAGAATCAACGTCAGAATTAATAGGTAAGTTTAATTAATTTTAAAAAATAGTTCCGTTAAAATTATTTAAAAAATATTATTTTCAAGTTAAAAATATTTTATTTCTAAACAAGAAATAAAATGTCATTTATTCTTTTTTAGAATCTGCAGAAGAAATACTAGCTTCTTTTTCTGATTCTCCTAGAAATACTAGAATAACACAATATTTCAGTTCTAATTTAAATATTAAAAGTCTAACTGAGGTAGAGTCAGGTCAAAAAATTACAAAACTGCAATCTGTGGGTAAGTAAATATAAATTCGAGAATTTGTAGTACATGAATGTAAAAAATATTATAACAAAATTATAAAATGTATTAACTTTTTAATTTAGCCATTTTAATTTTTTTCCTGACGAAATACTTTTTATTTTACTAGAAACTGATGAAGATTCAATAGATGGTTTATCAAAAACTCCTTTTTACACTGCAAGGGAAAGTTCGACTTCAAAATCAGATTCTAAAAGTTTAAATTATAAAATTTTACCTCAAAAAAGAATTGAATCCCAAAGCTCAGGTAAAAACTAGAACATAAATCTTATTGAATATTTTTTGTTGTATATGTGAATAAAGTTTCAACAAAATGTTGCAATATTTTAATATTTTTATCAGAGGTCCATAAAACATACAGCAATCT
>JABFPM010006428.1:0-10157 GCA_022817325.1 Idris sp. 1 HC-2018
TCTAAATAAGTTATGCAAAATAAGATTTATTATTATTTTTATTTTATGAACGTTAAATTTTCGATCATCTCAATTCAATTAATCCAAATTTTCTGAAAACACTTTCAGGATTACTTTGATACCCGGAAAGGGTTCAATTATGGACGCAAAACAATGTAAACAAAATTCTCGAAATTATGGATCATCATCTTAAAAAAAACAACTAAATGTTTAATCATGTTGTCGGCAGAAATGGTTCAGTTGATCAATAATATAACTTTGTTAATAGAAAACAATGTTCCTTATACTGATAACTATTGGCAACTGCTTATTCATTTAAAAATGTTAATTAAAATTGTAATAAGTAAAAACATTACTATTTTTACACATGAAAGTTTGCGAGTTGGTGTGAACAAATATTTGAGCATGCTTTCTGCATTATTTCCCAATTATCTTAAGCCAAAACATTATGCTTTTCCTGCAGTCGAGTAAATGTTTGTCATACAACAGCAATTAAACACCAATTGATTTTATATCATCGTTACTATTAAAAGAAAATTCAGAACTAATTTTTTATTATTCTTCAAAAAAATCAATTATCGTTCAAGACATGCCACAAATTTCACACTATTTGCATTTATTACCACCAAATGTAAATGAGCCATTTTTTAAAACTGATAATGTAATATTTTTAGGCAAACAATATTTACAATACAATATCGTCATTATTTTCAATGAAAATGAGACTGAATTTCATTTAATTCACCTAATACTTTTATATGATAATGCTTCTAAATTTTATATAATTACCAAAAAGCTACACGATGTTTATATAAATACGAACTTACACGCTTATAAAATATATGACATTGAATGTTTCACATGGACCTTTTTGAGTATGAATGATGTTCAAGACGTAATTTTAACTAATTACAAAATTAGCTATAGTGCAATGGGGGTCTATGGGGTGGGAAATGTGAAATTTCATATTTATGAAATTAATTCTTAAAGATCAACCTGTAAACTACATTCTTGAAATTTTTCAACAATTTGCAATGAGATTTAACAAAAATATACACATTGTACTTAAACATAATTTTTAACTAGGTGCCCGAGAACTTTTGCCGGGTAGTGTATGTTTTTGTGTTTTTTTTATATAAATGTTTGTCCCTAAGTTTACATTGTTTCTCACGATGAATTGAATTAATTTGTTTTGAATTCATTAAACAAAATCTACAAAAATAATTAGCTCGAAAATTTTCTACAAATCCTAGTAAATAGTGAATTCTAAGATTATCTTCTAACACGAGCGCTAACTTGAAACAAAAAAAAATTACCGCTGCAGTGTTCGATTTCAATACCTTCGTTTTGTAAGAATTTAAGTTCTTCTAAAACTTTAGAAAATATTATTTCATTATTGAAATTCTGTCTATCAAGTGTGTTGAAACGAATAAATAAAAAAATATTTTCCAATTTTGAAACCATATGCGGTGGTAGACAAATAAACCGCATCACATTTAGAAATGCCCTTATGACTACCCAGCGGATTATTATTTTCATAATCGTCGTAATACAAAAACAACGGAAAAATGATTTTGTCTTTATAATTGTCAATTTTTTTTCCATTAAGAATTTTGTACAAAATTCGAAACAATGTAATCTCGAGATATCAAAGTATTTATAAAATGTAACTTGATCATACATTCCTGGTAGTTCAAAAAGTTGTTTAAAGAATATTAAATTATAAAAATTATTTGTCTAAAGTAATAACATAATTTTCAATATTAAGTTTTTGTTCTTACTTTAATTTGCAAAAAAGAACTTGTTCTTCTTTCTACTACAATTGGCTTTGGAACTTTCACGATTTTACCACTACTATTTCTCTTTGTAGGACCATGAGAGGGCTCGATTAATATTGGCAATAAATTTAAAACTGAAGCATCCTTTTTTTCTGCAGTTTTTGTTAAAATTTTGAAATTAATTAGATACAATAAAATGTATCTAAAGGAGCTAGATCAAGGGACCTTGGAGACCAGTTGTTTGAGCAATCTTTCGTACTGTGTTATGCTTATTCTCAATCACGCTAAGACAAACGTTTAAATGATTGTCTACGTTTGTAGTTGTTTTTGGTCTTCTTGTTTAACGCCGATCTTTGACAGATGCAGTGTACCGAAAACGAGTAACTGTTTTACAAACAGTTGATTTTACAATTAGAGGTTAGTCAAGGTTACTAACATTAAATAAATGCACAATTTCTTCATGAGACCTTGTTTTATCACCACGCCTTCTCATGATCAGAATGTTAATTCTGTCCGTTTCGTTTAACGCCATTATACCAAATCAGTTTAAAAAATATCCGTAAACAAATAGAAAATAATCAAATAAAAAAAATACAAAAATTAAGATTGACAAATTTTATAAAAAATACTGTAGAAAATAGTAAAGAGATGTAATCATCATACAAAATAATGTTTATAAGATGTTTCCAGTTCTAGCTCTGGAAGATAAGTGAGTACTGACCACTGTACATTGACTTGAATGATAATTGTACTTCAAAATATCCTACTCAAGTGTTTAAATGAGTCTTTTATCTTTCACTTTTAGTATCAACATCTTTACCCCCACCCCCATGGGGTTGAAGCTGGGGGGTCGAAATTGGTGTAATTGGATAGATTTTTGAACAATATTTGACACGTCTATTTTTATATTTTTAATCCGATGTGTATTTGTTGAGATATTTCCATTTCTAACATTTTTGCCCAATTTAATTTATAACGATTACAGCGCCACCTGTAATCGAAATTACGTTTTTAATAGATGAAATCGACATGATTTTTCCGGGGGAATCCGAATTTGCAAAAAATAGGGGTTCTTATTTAAAATTTCAAAGCTGTCCCCACCCCCGCCCCCGAGGGTGGAGCTGGGGGGTCGAGATTGGTGTCATTGAATAGATTTTAAAAAATATTTTACACGTTTTCAAAACGATAAAGAGGGTTGAGAATAACACTCTCAAAACGATTTCAAAACGTTACCACTCTGTATGGGATACATTATTTTATTCATATAGACAAAAAATATAAATAATGTTTGCAAGCAAAGTTTTTCTAATTTAATAATTTAATTCAAATATAAATTATAACAAATGTATACATTTTTGTAAACAAACTAGTAATTTATTATCATTTTTATCACTAATTGTTTATAACAATTTCTACATACATGTTGAAAAAAATTTGTATATTATTAGTAATTGTTATAAATAATTAGTGATAAAAATGATAATAAATTATTAATTTGTTTGTATACATTTGTTATTAAAAAATTTGAAAAACCTTTACGGAAAATACCCAATTTATTTTAGAAATTTCTGAAAAAAAAAATTCCGAAAATTCACAATTCTTTTACAAATAATTTGAAATAATTTGGGAAATTCCTCAAAACAATCTTGAAAATAATTCAGCCCAGTACAAACAAAATTTGGGAAATTGACTAATTATATATGCAAACTTCCCAAATCATTTAGGACATTTCGGTGTCACTATTCCTACAAATTTCCAAATGGCTTCATTTCAGGCCTTGATACGTAATCTTACATGTTTTGAGTAACATATTTTAATAATATCACACTGTAGAAAAATAATTATTTCATCGTACATTCAAATCGCAAATAAATCATGAAATTGTGAAAATTAATTTTTTAAAAGAATTATTTAGCATACCATTTCACTTCTTCAATACTTCAGCATATTGAAATTAATTTATACGAATTCAAAAAATTATCATATATAATATTTTCGAAACTGCTAATTTATTAACAAACGATTATTCAAAAAAAATCTTTTTTAAAAATACATCTCTCAAAATAATTTTTCTTAAAAAACTCACCTCTTATACAATAATTATTTAAATACAAAATTTGTATTAAACAAAAACAATCTGTTAAAGTTTTTCTTTAAAAGGATTCTCATCTTTAGGTTTTTTACTATGTATTCATTCCATGTTTTTATGAAAATAATCGAAAATCAAAAAACCAATTATTGACCAAATAACCTCTCAAATAATTAGGCAATAATTGGGTCTATTTTGAGACACAGCTTTACCCAATTATTGATTTTTTTGTGTTTACAGGGTACTCATTACATTATTGCTTAAATTGTTTTTACTATTCAACAATATATTTAAAAATCATTTTTAATAAATATAAAAATGTTTAAAAATAGAGTTTTCGAGAGTAATATTGTAAACATAACCTCTAATAACATTAACTCACATATGTTACTAAGTTCGATTCAATTTTTGTGTTGAATCTATTCAAACTATTATAAATTTTTTCAATGTTAGAGAAAATGTAGAAAAAAGTGGAAAAGTCTACATGAATTCATGAAATTATCAAATCATTCCGACATTAATTTTATTATAGAAAACTGCAATGTCGGTAACATTCGGTTCGACTTCCTCTTAACAGTCATAATTAGAAATATATAAAGTCGATAATGTCGGTATTTAACATCCTCATAACAAAATTTTTAAGTTACATAAGTTCTAAGAAAAAAAAATGTTGCAATGGCTGTAATTAAGTAGCAAATATAACATGAAAATGTTTAAGATCATCTTATACTGAAAATTGTGTCAACTTGTGACAACTTTCAGTGTTATTCTTACTCATGGAGTTATTCTAACCTCCATAATCCTAACCAACAGTATCGAGTATTAGTTACTAACAAAAACTACAGATGGCTTCATATCTTACAATTCGTTTGTTTTAAATATTAAAAAATTTCAGTAATTCTGAGGTAAATTTATATGCAGTTTATAAAAAAAAGTAGCAATTTTTAAATTTAGGTAAAAGTAATTTGTTAATAACTGTAATTCATTAAAAATCGAGTACATGCAAGCGAAATAATATATACAAGTTTCAATTCTTATTATAAAAATTAAATGAGGGTGCTCTGGGCTCTAAGCACGTCACTGTTGCACAATACTTTTGCAGATATTATACACATATACGGTACAATAGCATACATTATCCAACATCGCCATCTTGAGTTTTTGTCTTATTCATCTGCGCGGTTTATATGGACTAGAAAAGCTACATACATACACCTGTCAGTTCGGTTACTTACATTGCAATGTGTGATCTCCACTTTCAAATAAAAACGTTCCAGCCAAAGTATGTATATTTTTAAAACCTTTAATCGAACGTAATTGTGATACTTAAATAGGCCAGTGAAAACAGTTGACAAAGATCAAAACGTATCCCGCGTTAATTGTTGGAGACAATACCGCCCTATAATTTTGTTATACTGTTAATGTATTTTAACCTCGATTTCATGGATAGTTGTATAGTGTTAAATTGTATTTCAAATTATTAAACTAGTGTCAGTGACTTTTAAGCATGGTATTCGCGAAGACAGTACGAATTTTAGGTTACTTACTTTTCCAATATTTACATCACTTTATAAAATTTAATTTTGTTTATAAAGTGTCGCCTAGACATACTCTTGATATGTTGTTTAAAAAATCAATAATCTTAAAGAAAACAAAAGAATAAATATTCTATTTTAATTATTTAAAACTAAACATTATAAAGACATTGTTTGTTTTTTCCAATTTTATTTTTTATTTATTTTACTTGTAAACTGAAATTCTTATAAATATTTTTAATAAAATAAATATATTACATTTTTGGATTATTGTTAACATGTTTTTTTACAAACAACATTTTATAAGATTTTTCATATTTAATTTTTCAATAGTGATAACTCAATGAAAAAAATGAAATTTTAATCAAAATCTAGATGATTTTTAAGAAAAACAATTATGTAAAAAATATTTTTTCTTTTTTGGAAATTTAACATTCACTACGATGAGACTATTAAAAAATGACAAATAATCCAAAAGTTAAGAAATAAACAAAGACAGTGTAAAGCGTCATGAACGCCATATAGTGGAATAAAACAGAATTAAAGTTTTCAGTTCTGCTATTATAATGTTAATGTCTTTCTTTTTAAATTAAAATTCTTTGTTTATAAATTAAGTTTTAAAAAATGTATCACATCAAAGTTTAATGTTGAAAAAATTGCATCGACTAAAAGTGAATTTTAGTTAATACTTTTGGCTCAATAACCTTTTCCGTTTTATTCATTATTGATGTATTTAGGAAAAAAGGGGAGGGATTAGAACTTAGAGGATTCAATAAAAATAGTCTTTTTAACATACAGTCTGTACAAAAAAATTTTGTATTTCTCTAACTACAGCCTTTTTGTATCTTTCCATCTTTTTCTAATTACTTATCTACAGTTAACCCATTTTTTGCCAAGCAGTTCTTCCGTAGAACTACTTATTTCATAATTATTTTTGAATCAAAGTATATTGTGCATATTTAACTTTACACAAATCAATTATTTAACTATTCTAGTATTTGATCATATAATTATAAATGTAATTCCATGTTTATTGTTAAAAGATTTTGATCAATGAACATTTTTTGTAATGTTGCGAAAACGCATCAACGGCAAAAAATGGGTTAATGAGTTAAACTTTGACATGATATATTTTTAGGTAGGACTATAATGAAATCCATGATAAAAATGTGCAGAAATATATATTAAAACTTTGTCCTTTTAGTAGGGTGAAACGGGGTAAAAATGATCAGATTTCACAAACTTTTAATTACAAATAATATATATACAACAATTTTTAGTAAATTATTAGGTTTTATCATTAAGAAAAACGTCACAAGGATTAAAGTAAAATTCATGTTACTTATCACCCAAACATTGTTAAAAGCAATTGTATGCTGATCACTTTTACCCTGCGAAAGGGGTAAAAATGATCATGTCAACAGATTGCATTTAGATGAGAATACAAAAAATTGATTTTTTTTTATATTTACTCAACTTCTTTCATAATTTGCATAATTATTTTGTAAAGTTTAACATATAAATCACTTTTTTACATGAAGTTAAATAAACAAATACTTTTTCGATCACGTTCATTGCATGAAGATCGTTTTTAAATCTTTGTCAGAGTTTTTATATTATAAAATCAAAATCAAGCAAATAACAACCTGAATAATAGTTTTTTTATAAAATAAAGATAAATAAATAATTGTAACTTAAATTTTACATTTCTTTGTGCGGGATTTTTGTTTTTTCGTTCGGTTTCATTGACATTGCTCGTTTTCTACTTTTTTAACATATTTCTTCCCTAATCAAGAGTTCGTAACTTTTAGGTAACAATTATGATAACAATTTTTAATAAAATATTATTTCATAAATATGTAATTGATTGTTTTGAAAATTAAAATATTAATTTAATAGAATTTAGACCGAGACTAATTTGTTGAAATCTTATTTTCTTACCTCAAAAAGAACAATGAAAATCCACTATTTACATTTTTTAGCCGGCCGAACAATTTAACCTAACTTATAATCGCCTGCCTGGCGCGCGCTGCTTTGATCATTTTTACCCAAACTAACAAAACTAACTAATCATTTTTACCCAGAAAATTTAAAGATAAATTGCTCGAAATAAATTATAACAATTGATTTTTTAATCAGTGTACTATCTTCATTGATTTTTCTACTTTATTTTAAATATTTAATGTCCGAATAATAAAATCCGACTCGTTTGATACGACACAAATTTTAGGACTACACCATCAATTTTCAAGAGTCGTTCTGTGCATGAGATTAGAAAAATGACAAATTTTCTACAAATTCAAATTATTTTCAACGAAAAAATGTTTGATTCGTGAAGCAAATAGTTCAATTTATATAATGAAAAAATATTACATTGTTAATTATATTTTATACATTATTTATTTTCACTAATCATTTTTACCTAATTTTTCGTACCTGATCATTTTTACCCCATTTCACCCTAAGAAACATTTTTCTATTATTTACTTTTATTTATTTATCTTTTTCGAAAATTATCTTATTGTTTATCTTAAAAGACCAAGGGGAAAGATTGTACAAATATATTATTTAAGTCTGGCAAATATTAAGTCTCAATTACTGAGAAATTATTTATATAGTTAACATTCAGAATTTCAATAAAAATTTCACATTTACCAAATTTTAAGAAAATGATAATAAACGATTTAAGTGCTTAGTAAAAACAGCCATAACAACTTAAGTAACATGTTTATTGGAAATGCTTAGACAAATTCCATAAGAATGTCCCTTATGATCTATTGAGTAATTCAAAAGTAATCTAAGAATTCTGTTTTAAAAACTTTAAACGGCTAAAACTCGAAAACATGAAAAATGGAGTTTAGTTGTTTTGGCCTTAAGCCACAAATATAACTATTTATAAATTATGTTTACGTAAAAATCTAAAAGAAATAAAATCGTTCACTTTTACTTCTGTTATTATATTGGGAATAGGTAAGATTTTTTGTTATTTCATACTAATACATCTATAAAAAGGCTATAATTTGAATATCTGAAATTTGAAAATTTCATATCAAATAATATAATTTAAAAAATATGAAATATGTATTGAAAAGTTAATATTTTTCAATTGTTATTATTATTAAGATAATTCTGTTTTTTAATTGTGACAAAATGACATATGTATTGAAAAAAAACTTATTTCATTGCTGACATTATAAATATGATACTTCTGAATATGAAATAAATATATTGATATTGCACACACATAAAATATTTCATTTCTATTATTAAAATTTTGTTAAAATATAAATCATCTATAAATGTATTTGTATCAATAAAAATGGCAGCGCCAAAAAGTCCTAGCGTCAAAAGTCGTGTACCCCGTTAACAAATATATTAATTCATAAAGTTTTATGGAGGTTTTATGATATCAAAATGTTTGTCAATTATATTTTGTAGTCGTATTTAAGTTATCTTTTGAAATCATGTGAGAAAAAACAAATTAATAATTTTAATTTCTTTAATGTTAATGATATGAAAATGAGAAAAAATTAATTTAAAACGATATAGAAATTTCATAATGATATTATAAAAATAAATAAACATTAACTTAATGTTTTGTGGGGGTGCATTATTTTGATAATTAAATTAACAAGAAATCTGGATGCTTGGCGACTTATTAAAAAGTTAATAACCAATTTAAGAATCAGTGATAATTAAAGCTACTTACATTTTATGAGCTCTTTTTTCGATTATTCTTTTTTTTTAAAGGTTTGCGTCAAAAAAACTTGGATATTGAATAAATTTCGAAATAATTTTTAAAAATAAAAACTTTTTTGGGGTAATTTTAGGGTTATTTTTTGGGTGATTTTGAAATGTTTCTTGGGTGATTATGAGGTAATTTCGGAGTGATTATGTGGTCGTATTGGGGTTATTTATGTTTGATTTTAAGATATTTCTGTGGTATTTCTGGACAAATGTTGGTGTCATTCTAGGGTGAACTTGGTGTCTTTCTGGAGTCATTTTGGAATATAAAATTTGATTTTTCTAAAATTATTTTAGAAATAAACCCTTGTAGCCTGTCATTATTTATTTGAAAAAATCGATTACTTTTAAACTGGGATTATTTAGGGTCATTTTAGGATCTTTAGAATACGGAATTTTCATATCCCTATTCCTCCTAGGAGTTGAAAAGTAAAAATCTGATAAAATTCATATCACAACTGCACCCTCTCCTCTTTCAAAATATACTGCGATTTTTTCGAAAAAAATTATTTTGCACTCTCAAAAAAAAATCAATAACCCTAAAAAAATACCCCTAACCAAAAAATTTTTACGGCATTGAATTTGCATGGCCTAAATACATATAATTGCAGATTTAATGACCGAAAATTTTTTGGTAATTTGGAGACGTGCACTTTCTCGTAAGAATTTGAAACGTGCTCATTCTCAGAAAATTTTGAAATGTGCCTGTTTATAAAAATTGTTTGAAACGTGCCAGTAAAGAGGTTCGAAATATTGAATTGGGATTTGTTTGTTAAATAAGTGAAATAAATGTTATTATTGTTTGTTTTTTATTTGTTTCTAAAAATAATTTTCATTAAATTAATTGAAAAAACAATACAAACATAACTTGAAAAATGCTTTTTAAAAAAGATGAAACGATACACAAAAATAAAAACATTAATTCAACCCTAAATAATAAATATATAATTTTTGTTCTACTTTTTATTCTTTATTTATTTAAATTGTTTATTTTTGTTAATTTATGTAACT
>JABFPM010006429.1:0-10156 GCA_022817325.1 Idris sp. 1 HC-2018
CAGTCCCGGAATTTTCTTTTCCTCAAACTGCCGCTTCGACTACGAGGCAGCACTGAGGCGGCGTGAGACAAAAATTTGTGAGCTATTGCTAGTGCTATCTCATTTAACGTACTACCTACATCGTGCGACAGACAAAGGCCAACATATCAAACTCAAGTAAATAGTACGCGCAGCGCCCGACGTTTAAATCAGCGGAAAAATTCAAAACATTTAAATACAAAAAAAATATTTATTATTTTATTTATAAACCTTGGCTCGTCGGGGCGCTACCGCGCCCCTTGATCTTGCCCAGAATTGAAGGCCCGGATCCAATAAGGGCACTTGCGCTCGAAAACGCGTAAAAGTATTGTCCAGTTGGACACTTTAAGGACCAAAAAAAAGTTGACCAAATTGATTTTAAAAAAATACTACCGTATAGAGGACAAAAAATACATCTTTTTGTCATTTAAAGTTTTTTAAATGGACTGATAGTTTTTAAGAACAAAAATAAAAATGCAATACTATTCTCGGTTTTTTTAAACAAAAATTAATGTTTTTAAAAACATAAATTACCATAATTTAGGAAATTTTCAACAAAAACTCTTTTTTTTAATTACTTGGAAAACTTTGCCAATTTAGGATATCAATATGATTTTAAAAAAAATAATACTATGTTAATGATAATTTAACATAAACAAAAAACCATGTTTTTCGAACTTCACATTAAAAAAGTGTGTTACAAAAGTTATCGTACAAAGTACATCCAGTGAGAAAGTTGTTTATTAAGGTTCAAAGAAGTTTTTGGTAAAATTTGAGCCAAAAATATTCGTATTTAAAAAAGTTATGACAATTTGTTATTAAGTGCGCGCAACAATCGCGCGCGCTCTGGCAGGTATTGACATGCTTTATGCCGTAACAGCTTAAATTTATTTACATTGAATGTTGCACAAAATATAGTTGTTGTTGCTTAAAATATTAACAGTTTTTATTCTTTAGTTTTATTATTATTATAATATTATTGATTGTAATAATGGAAAAGAATTTACATCAAGGTAGAAAAAGAAAAAGAAATGAAGAAAAATGGCAAGAAAATATTGTCAAAGTTGCTCGCTAAAGAACAAAAACTGTTAATATTTATAACTTATAATCTTAACAAATTAATCACAATGAGATAAATTATAAAAAAATAAAAGTGAGCTAAGACGGGAGTTGGTCAGCCCGCAGATTTCGATTAAATTATAGAGTAGAATATGTTATTGAATTAACCATCGGCTTCGTCATCGATTTTGATATCATGTTGAAGTACTGTTTTCAATGTACCACAACAAAAAAGAAATTAGAAGAAGACTCTCGGGATTTCAATGAGTGGTACAAAGGTCATAAAAGTGAATGCAACAACAACCATGAAGGTTCATCTGGGGCCATGGAAATTTTGTTTCCGCAGAAGCAATATAGAACGATCAAAAAATTATTATTTGAAATACAAAACAATGGTTTCTGATGGCAATTCAAAAACACTGCATCACTTGAACGAATCGAAATTTTATGGTCCTGATTATGATATTGAAAAATAAGAATATTCGAATCATGTTAGTAAAAAGTAAACTTTATTTTTTTCATTTATTTAAAAATAAATTTTACGGTCGTAAAATCTAATTTTTTCTTGCAGATTGAGAAAATACACTCCGACAGTTGGTGAAAAACCAAAAAAAACAACGTGTCAATTTGAGCAGAAAAGAACGTGGAATATTGACAGAAGCTAAATTGTAAAGTTGCAAAAGTATCATCAGAATCCAATTTTGAAACACAAGTCCAAAATTGAACATTTAGATCTCACACTAAATGTGTCAGAGCTGCTATATAATCTGAATTTTTGACATTTTTTCTGCCAATTTATAGAAAACTTAATTCAGAAGATTTACTTCGATGCTGCACTGGATTGATTCAAAACACAAATGAAAATTTAAATCGTGTGATATGGAAAAATGTCCAAAAATATCTACTAGCACACTAACATGAGTGCAATTATTTAATTTTAGTAAAAAAACTGGCCAGAAGATGTATTTAAGAAGCTTTTGGTTCTCATTCAACTAACTGCACAAAAATTATCGCAGAAAGATTTGATAACAATCAAGTAAATGTATATCAGCACAAAAAAATAAGAAATATAAACTTCTTGCTAAAACTATGAAAACAGCAAAAGAAATGAGGGAAAGAGATATACTGATGGAAAGCCTATCTTATAAAGCAGGATAGTTTTAATTATTATAAATTGATAATTATGTTTAAATAAATGAAATTATATTTATGAGTGTTTAAAAATGAATGTAAATTTTAAGGCGGGTTTCCAAATTAAAATAAAACTTTAAATGGTCAAGGCGGAGTAAACGAATTAAAGTAAAGTAAGGTTGTCCTTACGTTAAAAACTCGAAGTGAAACAAGGTTGTCCTTATTTCACCAATACAAAAGCGGAATTAACAAATTCAATAACTAAGGATATCCCTAGAAATGAATATTGGAAACAATGCTGTAAAGGAAACCTCAAACCTATATGTGGACTGTAATATAGGGAAGGCTGAGCCGAATAAGCTGAAAAGAAAAAGAAATTAAATTTCTCTCTAAAAAGAGAGAAAATGTCAAAATAAATTAACACCGATTATAAAATAATCAAACATATTTAATAACAAAAGGATTACTTTACCTTGGATGGCCAAAGAAAGTTTAATTTTGCCTCAAATTTACAGGACTTTTTAAACTTAACTCAAGATGGCTTGAGGAATACAGAATGTACTACTTTCAAACGCGCAATTGTAGATTTTATAATACATAAAAGAGACAGCTTTAGGGTGAGAACATTGCGAAACTGGTCACCTAGCTGAGCTTATTAAATTAAATTTTGGCTATCGAGTTGTAATTGCTACCGCTAGATGGAGTTGCGCAATGTTCTCACCTTACAAATAAACGTAGTTAACAAAAAAAATGTCAAAATACTTAACAATCAGGGTGGCCCTTAATAAGGATCGAAAATATTTTTGGGCTGGCAACCACCTAAAGTGTTCCCAAATACGCTAAAAAATCGGAAAAATGATTAGAGCTACCGATTTTGATACTACACCGTGCCTATAAACCATTTTTTTGTTGTATATTTGTAACTTTATTCAGACTAAGTTTTAATTTTATTTTGAAGTATATTTGAGGTATCTTGAGTTTTTTAAACAATATTTTTGTTGTTTAATTTTATTTAATTTCTTCATTTTTGACAAAAAAAATTGACGATATTTTTTTAATTTCTTTAGAAAGTTTTTTATTAGTGATGTCGATTAATGTGACATCGTTATATCAGTTCTTAAACAATTGACTATAATCATCTCTTGTTCTTAGTAGCAGTTTTCACCGAAAGAGTTCGGGAATATTTTAATTACATTCAACTGAGAACGCGAGCGATGAGTGAGTTTCTAATCTTTCTATTAGTCGATTAATGTTCACTGAATTAATTCAGAATAAGAATAGAAATATCGCTCGGGTCAACTTAAAATAATAGATATTTATAAATATATATTAAACAAAATTTCAAATGCAGTTATATTAGCTTATAATAATGCAGTTACGTTTTGCGGTTAATGTACTTTTTATGGAAAATGTTTATGTAAGTACAACACTTATGAGATATGCAACTTAATCTAACTCTGTTTTTTCAATTATTGAATTTTCCATGATTTTTACAAAAAATGCCATTTAATTTAAAGTATATTGGGATTAGTTGAAGGTAATTGGTAGTCTAATAAAGTCTATTTCACTTTTTAAGTGTTTGAATTTCTACATTTCGTTAAAATGGTTAAATTTCAAGTACCTCGAGAATTGGAACTATATTAAAAAAATCACTTTCATTTATATTAAAAATCTCAATATTATATTAATAAATTATTCAGAACTTCAAAATGTCTTCAAACTCAACTGCAAGTCAAAATATTTTTCTCTTTGGTGATATAAATAACCAAATTTACGGAAATAAATTGCCATCCAAAAGAGAGTCCTTAAAAGTTCTCTTTTTTAATTTGCGATTATGTAATATGACTGTAAATGAAAGTGTAGATTTGACCGTGGAAGAAATTATAATTTTTTGGAAAAAAGCTGGATTACCAACACAGAAATCCTCTCACTGCTCAATAAAATTAAAAAAATTATACGGAGAGTGGCGAAATGTACAAAAAACAGTGGGAAATTATTCAATACAGAAAAAAAATTGCATTTTCTACTCGAATTGATCAATTATTTGATATTGCTCAAGCAAATATATTTGATGAAATTGATAAGACTTGACGGAATTTTTTACTCGAGCAAAGAAAAGAAGAACGCCCTGGTTATATTCATGACATGGAACCCGAATTGGAAATCCAACAGAAAAAAGAAAACCAAGCAAGGAAATTTCTATTGCTAAGATTAGTACAAAGTGAAGCTGAAAAACCAAAATTAGGTAATGTTTAACGATTAATTATACAAATACACGAGAATATAATTTTAAAATCAGTTAAGTACAAATAAATACAAATTTTATAAGTATTAAATAACTGTTGTAAGATTGTTTGAAATGACGTTTTCTCGATTTGCAATAATTTAAAAGTGTTGTAATCAATTATGATGTGTAGTAAAACTTTATATTCGATTTTAAAAGTATCAAGTTTAAAAAAATTCTTTATTAATTATTGCAAATTTTAAAAAAATATAAAGTTTGTAATAAATATAAATAATAAATATTTAAAATCATTTACAAAACGAATCTTATAAATCGTCATTGAATAAATAAAACTGATTGATGATTTTAACTGGGTTACAAAAATATAAACAAAAATAAAAATTATTTGTTTCAGAAAAACTGTATAATTTTTGTCTAGTGACGAAGATGTTTCTGTCAGTCAAAGTCTAGAGAGTATTGGCACATACTCTAATGTAACAGTTGTAACCTTGACTGACAGTTTAAGTCAGCATGAAATAAAAGATTAGGCTGGGCCGTCTGAAGCAAAAAAACCTCGAGGAACTATAAACGTCAATGACGAAAAACTTGCTGCCCTCCTCGATAGATGTAAGCTGAGTGACAAAAACAGTGTTTGCGTAATAGTTGCTGTAGCTAAAGCACTTCATGTCGATCCAAGTACACTTATTATCAATCGAACGTCAATTTAACGATACCGTGAAAGACTGCGTGAAGCGAAAGCTTTGAATATAAAAATGGTTTTCCAAGAAAAACTCTGTTGTATTACATTGGGGAAAATTGTTTGTACAATTGCTTGATGGCCTTTACTTTCTTTTGTAACCATAAGCAATTAATTTTTGGACTGCGGCAGGTAGTGAACAGAAAAACAAATTATTGTTGTTGGGATATTTTGTTTTGAAATCATCTTCCAACTAAAAAATAATTTAATATTCATGATTTTAAATGAACATAATAAATAAATACATATTTGTCTAAATTATTTTCAAAAACATTTTATTATTAATTTAATATTAATAAGAACAAATTAATTAAATATTAAAATTCAATTTACCGAGAGATAACCAAAATCTGGCTGCTTCAAAAAGGGGAATTTTTGTAACTTATCTTCCAGCGTCCAGTTACCAGAACATTTAAGCCTTAAATCAAATGTTTCTTTCCATTTGGCGCTAATACTATTATAGTCTTCAACATGATGCGAAAACCATTCGAGTTGTGCAGCATCATCATCCGTATCTAAAAAATAACAAAAATATTTTTCAATGTAAAATAATTTATTATTACACATATTTATCAACTTACATATAATGTTGTTATTAGTGGTTTGATTGCTGGAGCTTAAAATTCCACAATCTCGCAATTGTTCACGTTCTCTTATATATCTTTGATATAATTTCCCTGAAGTATTCCAACCTTTTGAACAAGAAGCAAACCACAGTGTTTCAGTATCTCCAGGAAACAAACACGTTATTTCGGCAGCCAACTTTTGAAATTCGGCTTTGTTGATTCTAAAATGAATTTTTAACAATTTAAATATATATAATTTCCATTTTATTAAAAAATTATAGTTTGACAATAATTAATGTCATACTCGTATAAAGGAGCTTTGTCATAAAGAAATTCTGCAACAACAACAGTGCTCAGTAAAACACGCCACTGGGGAACATTTTTTTTTAAATATGCATCAACTTTTTTCCCAATTAAAGAACCTAACACTTTTGTCCAAAATTTTGTTGCTATGAATAAATAATTATAAATTATTTTGAATAAAACCAAAATTAAATAAATACGTAAAGGAATATTAGTCTTCAGTCAACCAATGTTATGTAATTTTTTTGTTTATTACCTCGAAGTTGCGTGGCGTTTAGGGTACTTTGTCCAACGGAAACAAGATTTTCTCGTTCAGTACAGTTTGAATTTAAATTATAATAAATATGATCTGAAATAACCAAAATCCACAATTTGAAAATTTAAGGTTAGGTTTTACCAACATAATTATATTACGAGACTGTTAATTAATACAAATGTTAATAAATTTCCTTCCATATCATAATATTAATACAAAACACCTTTTCACATAAAAATTCAATATAAAACTGAGTGACATTTACAGTTTTCAAACGTTACCCTGGCGGCGAGGTTTACTCCAAAAAATTGGTGTTAAAAATGGTGTATATATGGTGTAAAATGAGATTGATGTATTTTGTGATTTTAATTTGGTGTAAAAGCGACAGAATCTACACTTTTGTTTCCACCATTAAATATTACATTATTTATTAGAACGTTAATATTAATATGTACGTATTATCAAAAAGGGTTTATTATACATGAATCGAAAATTTTTTTCACGTAGATTATGATTATTTAACTAAGCTATTAAATTAACTAAGAAAATATAACGATAAATGTAAAAATAAAATATAACAAGATTTTTTTTATAGTTGGACCCCTTTAATTTTTTTAAAAAACTTACCTGAGTATCTAGTTTATTTTGTCAAAACGGATAAATGGTAAGATAAATGAATAAAAAGATATTTTACTTTAAAATATCATGTCAAATTCCATCTCTCGAAGATTATCTGTCAACCGCAAATTTTGAATGTGGGTTATATTTTTCGAACACTCTGTCAAAATGGTTATTCTTATAATAATGTTTTATTAATTTTGTTTACAATATATCTGTTCTTTATATTATTACTAATTTTTTTTTGTAAAATTGTTATTAACTTATTTATAGATTCATTTGCTGGGATTTGCTATTTAGTTTATTTTGTTTTTGTTATTAGCTTATGATTCATTTAGTTTTTCAGTTTCATATTTACATTTTTATTCGAGTGATCTTTCTTGATTGATTATTATAAATATTTATAATAGTCTGCGTGGAAACTTCATGTACAACTGAATCTTGCCAGCAAAATAATATTGTTTGTTGTCCTGGATCAGAATAAATATAAGCATCAGTTTGAATAGCAATTTCACACGTTTTAACATAGGATCTATCATTTACACTGATTTCCAACTCCATTTCTATAAATAACAAAATTGTTTTAACAAGTGATAATTTGATCATCTGAACAAATTTATAATATTTTTTTAATTACTATTTATTTAACTTTGTATTCTTTTTTATTTACTGTATTTAAAATATCAAAATTTACTTACTAGCAACATTGTTTTCAGGTTTCATATCTTTTTTCAAATTACGATTCTCTAATCTACCTTTCCTAAGTATGTCGGCATTTTTTTGTGCTTTCCAAGGAAATGTTGTAGGATTATAAGCAGTTGATTGAGGATGTTTTGATTTTTCCCGCCTTCAAAATGTGCACTGCAAATTACCGTATACTTGGATGGTTCCCACTTTTTATTATTTACTCTACAATAAAATAAAACTTTAATGTTACTTTTTTTAAGACACTTTTTCAACTACCTACTTGTATAAATGCTTTCATAATATTCATATTTAATTGTAAAATATATTTAATATTGTAAATACATGCTAAAATACTCACGGAGCACGTTGCACTGAAGTAATCCAAATTTGTTTACGTTGCACTTCATGAGGATGGTAAGAAAATGAATAATAATTATATTAACGATTTCTTATATCTTTATTAGGACAATTAGGTTCACAGCAACGTCTCCCGCCTCTTGGTTTCTTTTTTTGATCCATTTTTTAATCAATTTTTAATTACAAAATGAAAAAAATTACACTTTATATATTTATTTACACGAACTGTCAAACTTATTGCACAAGAAGAACTTACGCTTTGTGTCGTTGTGCTTTCGGCGCTGTTAGGTTATAGTATACTGTTGAGACAATTTTTTCAGCACGATGACTTTTTATATCAAGAAAATCCACTGCATATATTGTACGTATTAATTAATAACAATCAAATGTTTATTACTTATTTTTAACTCATAGTCAATACTTACTTGCAGTCAAATTTAATAATTGAAACGAAACCTTGTTTTAGCCTGTTAAATACAATAACGTCCTAACAAATCTGAAATCAAAATATAAACATTACATCGGATTAACACGCACGCGAACTACGCAATTCTTTGTGTGTTCTAAAAAGTATTGGTGAAGTGGCGCGGTAATGTTAGATAAGGATAGGGTAAAGATCGTTCAAAGTTTTTACAATAAATTTTAATTTCTAAATCAAAGATTTTTTTTATTAAAAAATCATTATTAAATATGTTAATTTTATTTTCATTCCACCGAAATTTTATGACAGGTTCAACCTCATATTTCAATATTTCAAATGAGAAAAACGGTTTGAGCACTACTGCTTCAAAATCTGAGGGTCAACAAACGATACGAAAACGCACCCTATGTCAGATTCTCGATCAGAACACTTTTCAATCGGAGCAACCATAAGTCGTTTAGTGTTTAAAAGTGTATTATTAAAAATGGACGCGTTATTTGATGAAAAAATTCCCGAAAACAGTTTTAATGTTGCTGCCAAAGCAATTGGTGAAATTTGACTTGATAAATCGAGAGATAAATATCTCAAAGTTGACACCAAATTCATTAATTGACGATATTCATGACAATATTCATGACTTATAATTAATTTTATAATTTATTTTACTGTTTACATTAATACTTTTATTTTAAAGTTTATTTCAATTCTATATATTTTTTTGCAATTTAAACTATGCTTATCTTATTCGCCTCCCCGAACCCCCCCGCCGGGGCACTGGCCCAGTCGATTACACATTAATTTTTATTACTATCATTATTCAATACATATACTTACATTAAATAAATAAGTGCACTTGTTACAAAAAGTACCGTATGGTGCACGGTCGGATGGACGATTTTTTACTCGGCTGGAGTTGGCAACACTCGACAACGGCTCGGGATTTGCCCTCGCCCTCATCTCGTGTTGTCAACTTCAGCCTCGGACAAAAATCGCCTATTTTCCGTCCTTGCAGCATAATGTATTATTGTGTGAGAGATACAACAAATCTGAATTCAATATCATTTTAACAAATGTAAAGAAAAATATAAACAAATTTTAAATACAGTTTAACACTAACTGAAAGAACCTCCTGGCTCTTTTGTTGACCTCTTTTGCCAGTTCCAAAAATCCGCAGAAAGGAGACAGATGTGATTATTTGGGCTAACAAAATACATATATCGGTTTTTTGTCTCTCTCCATAGCCCCGACGTTTCCGTAGTTTTGTATTTTACGTTTTTAGAATATGGTAAGAGTAGCCTTTAGAATGAATTTTGAGTATACAGGGTGTTCATTTTACCTGAAGACATAGAAATATTTCGAAAACTACCCGTCGGGTCAAAAAAAGTGGGTAATGAAATTTGTTGGTCTCGACGGGGGACATCCAATGATACCAAACTCGAGCCCCACTTCCACCTCCTGGGGGTGGCGGAGGGGGGAGTTATAACACTTCAATAGGAACCCCCATTTTTAATTGCAGATTCGGGTTCCGCAGAAAAAAAACCCAATTTGATCTACGATTAAAGCGATTTCGGCCACAGATGGCGCTGTAATCGACAAAAATCGAAATGGGTGAGAAATAGTTGAACCCCCACTCTCACTGTCAAAGGGTGGGGAAGCGAAAGGCAGTGCAACGCGGTGAGAGCTCACTCTTCTTCGATAATAAGAACTGAAAACACCTTCCAAAAATTTTGAAAATGAATGCTGCAACAGTAGAAGAAAA
>JABFPM010006430.1:0-10156 GCA_022817325.1 Idris sp. 1 HC-2018
GGAAGAAAAAGTGATAACCTTGAGGATGAGATATTGATTGGGTTTGTGCAGAGCGTCACGTTTTGCTTCTCGTTTTTGGTGATTCTTTTAAGAGATTTCTGCTGCCGAGAGTGGGACTTATTATAATTTATTCGAGATATCTTTTAGTTTGCTTATTTGAAATTTAACAGAAGTGTTTCTGCAACACGATTCTCAAGTGCTGTTTTTTACACAAATGTTTGAAAACACTCAAAATAATCACTTTTATAATATTGCATTCTCATGAAGCCAAAAATTAATTATCATTTTTGTATACAAATTTAACAACTTTAATATTGGCAATATATTAATAAATATTAATGGCTAATTATGTGCAAGTTAAAATCTTGCACTTATAATAAAGTAAATAAATTTTTCAAAGTGTGTAAGTGTGACAGATGACTTTCTGTATAGGTTGTTACAGCTTAGCTTTGTATTGATGCGAATTTCCAGGTAGTTTTAGTGTGTATATAAATTGATGCGTTGCGGTGCAGAATCTTGTTCTTGTGGCTATTCACATGCATGCAAGGGCTCTCAGTGTGTTGTGCTTCTTGTGAGAATTAATGTGGATTCACCTTTTTTGTGTGTATTGGTGTACATGAAAGTTTCTTGTGGATATTAAAATATACTGAGAAAACGTAACTCTAGAAAACGTCGCTTCTAACATAGTACAAAATAAACTACCAAGTCAAAGCAGAAATGAGAAGAAAAAAAACGTTGCAATATTTGTAAAAACATTAAAGTAACATATATTTGTTCACAAAATGCTGTTAAAATGTTCATTTCTACAACAATTTGCAGAATATTATTGTTTAGTGTTGCCTTCAGTTTAATATACAATTTGTCCAACCAAAATCTCATATTTGTATTTCATATACTTTTAGCAAAATAATGATTACATTTTAATCTGATAACATTTAAAAGTTTTATTCACAATTTTAGAACTGTTTCAAAGTACAAACAAGTTAGCAACATCTTAAGTTTACTTTTTAGATAAATTTTAACTGAAATTTATTAAAAGAAAAAAATTAAAACGTCAACTTTTTAACAAAAGTTTCTACTTCAAAAATAATGATGCAAAAAAGTTTTATGATTATATTTACTAACTTTTGGCCTTGATAGTACGTTCTTGAATTGTACGAAAAACAAAATTTGAATACATTTGCTGTACAATGTACATACATAACTATATTCTCTTCTTCGTTTACTGTCCATGTGGAAATTTACCATCGGCCCAATATTGTTCATCGGCCGCCGATATTGGTCACCGATATTGTCTCGATATTGGGATGTAACAATGTTTTTCTTCGGCCCGATATTGTCTGCTCATATTGTGCCAATATTAGATCCCAATATTGGGCAAATATTGACTGTCAACATTGACTGGTCAACTTCTTTATCCAATATTGGCCCGATATAGGGGTCCAATACTGGTTTGATATTGAGGTCTAATATTGGCACAAAATAGGTATCCAAGATTGAGTCAATATTGTAGCAAAATATCTAGCCATTATTGCCTACCCGTGAAAAAAAACATGCGTATTACATGCGTGCAACACGCATGTTTAGCTATTTTATTTCAATATTAAAAAATTTGTTTACAAATAAAGAAGAAATTTATGTGTTATCTTGTCGGGAATCGAACTCCTGCCTGCTGCCGCTGCTCCTACATCGACGAGACATACCTTAACGGCTAGACCATGAGGCTTATTGGCAAGAGCACCCGATTTGCAGATACCACTTATTGGAAAATTAATAAAAGGTAAATGCGTGTCGTCGATAGAGAAGCAGTGGCAGCAAGCAGGAGTTCGATTCCCGACAAGACAACACATAAATTTCTTCTTTATTTTCAAGTTAATTCTACATGACTGGACACATGTGTAGAACAAATCGATAAAGTCAACGAAAAACATTATGATATTTATTTTTTAAACACATTTTTTAATATTGAAATAAAATAGCTAAACACGCGTGTTTTGTTTTCACGGGTAGGCAATAATGGCTAAATATTTTGCTACAATATCGGCTCAATCATGTCACCTATTTTGTGCCAATATTAGACCTCAATATCAGACCAAGATTGGATACCGAAGTTGACCAGTCAATGTTGACAGTCAATATTTGCCCGATATTGGGTTCAATATCGAGCCGAAGAAAAACATTGTTACATCCCAATATCGGGACGATATTGTCATATTAAATGGGCCGATATTGGCCCAATTGTTAAAGTCGGTATTACATCGGCATTTCCACATGGGAGTAAGCTAGTTCCATCCACAAACTCTTGGTTACCTTGTTATTCTCTGGCCACCCCCACTTGAGCCTCTTTTTTCCACTTCTTTCAACTTACTCTATCTTGCATTTTACTACCCAGACGTGCAGACCTTCTCGTTGCCCCTTTTTCCCTGGAGCAGGTTTATGCTCTTTCTTCGTTTCATCTTCTCTCTCTCTCTCTCTCTCTCTCTCTCTCTCTCTCTCTCTCTTTTTCTCTTCAGAAACAATCGCTACGTAGTCGGAGGCAGTATTTAACGGTGGCCAACAAAACAACGACTGACAACTCGAAACACATCATAGCCTGATATTTCGGCTATCGGGTTATAAAATTTCTCCGAATCCGTGAACAAAAAATCTTTGACACTATTTCATTAAATGGCTCCCAAATGCAGGATACAGTGATTGTCGCATAAAATTTGCACTTTGAAGTCTGGCAAATAACCATAAACTGTTCTTTTGAAACCTGTTTAAACAAAACTATATATATATATATATATATATACGGTTGTTGAAAAAAGCCTTCTGAAATGCTAAACACTTGGGGCAAAATAACATTTGTGCAAATTAAAAGTCAAAATTTTTTGTTCTCCCAAAAGGAGGCCTGTTAATAAGCCTGATTTATTATATTGTATAATACATAATTTGTAGCTTTGTGATAAGGGAATTTCGTTTATTTGTTTGTGGTAAATTATATTTGAAACGTGACTTGCTAACAAAAACTTTCCCCTCATCTTTATATATTTTTTCCTTTTTTTCTTTACCTTGAAAACGAGGGAAAGGCAGTCGCTTCAAATTGCATCCAACTTCTGAAGTTTTTATTGGTAAATATATAACATTTGTGCGATAATGAACAAGCATGATTGCTGTTCCTTAATTATTTTGCGGTTAATTGCAGTTTGGCAAATTTACAGTGTCAGTTATAAATTGTAAATGGTATTTAAAGAAATATTGTTTTGTATACCAAAAAGAAAAAAGTGATATTTAACAATGTTAACTATTCAAACAAGTGAATGCCAAATGTGTATGTCATTTTTTTATTCTACAAAACGATAATCTATTTTATCATCACAATTAAAAATAGATTTTCAAAAAATTGCACATTATGATAATGTGCCAAACCATATTTACATTTGTTTTCTTCCTGAATTTTTGTTAAAACTTTAACGTTACATTATTCAATAGCTAATTTTTTTGTCATTAACAAAAATGATTATCGATCAGTTTTCTTCAGAAACAACCGTGCTCGTTTTCTGACTGGGCTTCATAATAGCCAGACTAAAAATGCCAGGATAATTGCTATTAAAATGTGTTTGTTCGACTCCCGCAAATTATCTCGCGAAATCAAACGATCTTCGATCGTGCTTTCGTGGTTTAATCGTAAAACTTGTTTTGCAACGTTACGTGTTTTCAGTTCCGACACTCAACAAGTCTTATTTCGTTGCGGGTATTTTAATTTTAGATTTCAAGAAAAATAGAAGAAGGGGAGAAAAAAAAAATTCTAACACGCAAGAAACTGCAACTTTATTAATTAAGGTCGTTTTATTATAACAAAGTGTTGGAAAAGAAAAATCAATCAAATTATATATTTTCACAACTTTTATAATTTATTGTTACCAACTTGATGTGTTTAAGTTCAAATCTTGATAATGACATTTAAATTCTAAATTATATGACCAATTTTTCAATTTTTATATAAATTATTAGTCGAGACTTTTATTTTAAATTAAAAAATTACTATTCTTGAGATTTTTTTATTTTAAAATTTTAAATAAATTATAAAACAATAGAATTATCTGTATATTGAGTTAACAATGTTACCACCTGAACAGCTTATTTAATGGCAAATCTTTTCTTCAATATACTTGCGTTCTAAATTATGAACAATACATTTTCTTCTTTCGCTATGTTGGTTTAAATTAATGTTACGTGCTGTATACACACGACAGTATATTCTATATTGTTAAATAAAGTGCTTTCATTTACGTTTTGAAAACTTTCATATCGCCATTTTTTTAAAGCCACTTTTATTACATTACACGTTCAATTCATTTATTATTATTTTTATCTCACAATTTCGTTATGGGAACGCCTCTTTCAATATGTCCATTGTAAATTAATTTCCAAACCATTTCTAATCCACAATAATTTCAATATTATATTTATACAGTTGGGACTTACTTCAAAGTTTTATTATCCTTAATAAAGAACTTTCGTTTTTCCATTGAATATTAAGTACTATTCGAGGTTTTTTCATGTAAATTTGTTCTTTATAACTTTAAAATTATATTCATCATAAAAATGATATATTTTATTAATAAAACAGTTTCAATTTAAATTTTAATTATTATTTACATTTAATTAAATTAATTATTTGTAAAATAACATTTTATCTCGTTCACTGCGTCTTATAACTAGATTAATGTTGATTGATTAATTAATTATTAAATTTACTGCCTGCGATATTATCACCGCAAGGTTTATTTGATTGCATTTTAAAAGAAAATTGGGTTTATCCATATAATTCAATGATTGTGATGTTTTTGACGTTAATGGAATATTGTTTTATGTCATTAAACAATGTCGGATTTAGACGTTGGTACCGAGATTCGTGTCATCAAGGTTTCATTGTTGGGACGCCTTGATCCGACGTGCATACACTACGATTGTCATGTAACGAGAGCTCGGCTTTTCCAAACACTTGAACCGCAGTACAAGCATAATTACACACACTTACATTCGTGTTTAAAATAAATGAATAACCTTTCATATATTCAAAAAAAAAAAAAAAAAAAAAAAAAAAAAAAAAGGGTAAATTATCCAGAATAATTAAACAAAAATTCAATAATAAGGCGATTTTAGATTTTTTTCGTTTAAAAATTTTAGTAAATTAAACGTGCAATAATTCGAAACTTAATGCTTATATTGACATAAATATTACATTTTTATCATCTTACAATTTTACACCAAAGACATAAAAAGTATATTTGAAAAGACTTTTATAACTAATTAATAAAACCTAAATTCGTGTTTTGAATTGCTGGTAAAATTTCAAAAATTTCTTATACATAGAAAGTTAACTTTTTTTCAATAAACAAGATTTAAAATGAATTATTTTCGTGAAATAAAAGAGCTAAACTAATTGAACAACATTTAATAAAACTCTGACATCGTTATACGGTACGTGTGGTTTATACTCGTAATAATTCTGTTTTAGTATTACATAGAATAATATAGGTATACAACGAGAAATATATAAAATTTAATATACCTTATGATACATCACAATAAATCGTATAAAGAGAGACATAGACTTATGTGTATAAATGTGCAAACACACGAATACACTTATACATTTACAAAATGCAGCATTTATATGAACATCAAAATAACGGAACAACGAGTTTTCTCTGTAGAAGCAGAGTAACATATATAGTATAGTGGTGCTCGGTCTCTGTCGCGCCAATAAATAATGTATAACTGATGAGGGATAGAACGCTACTGTGTGCAGTATCAAAAATGAAAGATGCTTTAGACAGTAATATCCGTACAAAAATTTCAACTTTGTTATTGAAAGCGTCGTTCGTTTTGATATTTAATAATTTATGACGTTTTGTAAATAATTTATTTAAATCTGCAGTAAAATGCTGAGCAAATTCTTGATTAAAATTTAAGATGGCATTGATTGAAACTTATAGTGCATCTTATTTATGACATCTTTTTTTAATTTAAATAGCAGTTTCATGTTTTTTCCTCGTTTTTACGAGCATGTTTTTTTTCTATTTTAGTCATTCAGAAAATATCTTTTATAAAGTTAAAACGAAATCAATGTTCGTATCAGTTGTTTATGAATATTTGCACATATATTTTTAATATCTTAGTCATGAACTTAAAAGCAAATTTATAAGAAATATTATGGAAGAAAATTTTCTATAATTAAAATCATATTGTAGAAAAAAAGAGAATAATCTTATTTTTAATAAAAACTCAATTTTATATCAAGTTTCATATTAGATAAAAAAACAATAAAAAATCAAATTAAATTATGATTAAATCTAAAACTTATTTATACTGGTTTACTTAATATTTTTTTAAACATAAAAAAAATTAATAACAATTTTGCATAAATTGATTACGAGCTTGAAATAATAATTAATCAATATTGAAACAGTAAAAAAATTCTATTAAAATGTTTAGTTTCGATCAATTTCTTTTTTTTACTTTTCCTCATCATTTGCATACTAATAAAGCACTTAACGTTCCCCCGACTAAGTCGTCTAAAAGGCATCGTTCTATAAAAACGCCGTTCGATTGTATAACAACTTTCGCATTAAAATCCATTTTCAAACTCATTTCGTTCAACCCCGATTACGGCTTGCTATTAAATAATTTTGCGCCAAATCGTTTCATCTAACGTAGAGATCGCGCGCTTCCGTAATTTCGTTTTTGCATAAAAGGGATAGGGTTGAAGGATATCTGAGGGACGCGTACACTTCAAAAATTATTTTGATGCTGAGTCGAACTGTTCCGAGCAGATGTTTCTCCGTCCAATTATTTGAACTCAAAACAATATTTTAAAAAAAAAGAAGAAATTATTAACCATTGATAATCAAATGAAATTAATTTTTCAACTTACTTTATCGACATAAATATTATATATTGAAATCAGCAAACAATTTTATATCGAAACATATAAAACATAAATATTTAAAAGACCTTTTTATTCAAATGTAAATGATCTATTACTAAATAATTGATAAGCTCGTTTACCGCCTTATAAACCGTGACAAAAAACGTATGGTTTCTTTTTGTATTACAGCACTACTCTAACCAATGTGCCAAGATAGAACAATGTTAATTTTTAAAGTGAATTATTTCAAAAATTCGCTAGAATATAAGGTAGAAAAAAATATTGTTAATAATATTATTAAAATAGCAATATTTTAACAAAATATTGAGCAGGTTAAGATTATAAATGGACTTTCCAGCTGAAAAATGTAATTCGTTGCACAGTGTAATAAAAATTAAAATAATCTTTTCAATCTTATGACTTGTTTTCATTAAATTTGTATGAAGAGTTAATTTTGTAATCAATAAACTAGAAAAAGGGCAATTTTGCTATCTCGTCATCGGACAAAGAAACAGCATAAATTTAGCGACACAAATTTTCACTTTCTTTTCAATGTTAAGAGCCAACTGTGATCAATTGAATCAACTGCAATTAATAATTAACGATGAAACAAAAATGCCTACAAAACAAACAAATGATCACGATTGATCGATCATTTGAACATCGATATTGGCCTGCAAATGCCCATCCTTAATGCACAGTAGCCGTACAGTGGCGAGCGGCGACGGGGGAACCTTTCGATCGGAGGGGATAGGCTATGCATGTGTGTGCAGACGCACACAAGCAAACGACACGTGCACGAGTGTGCGCGCGCGACAAGGACAGCGCGACGGCCACGCGTGCGCAGAACACGAGAGGCACGATTTATCCGTGGAATATTCCGCTGAACTCTGTCGCTGCGCGGCGAACGGGGAGCGCAGCTCACCGCGTGAGGGGAAGGCAAACTTTCGGACAGGACACAATAAAAAAAGCACCCACACTGCTTTACGCATGCGCGCGGTCCCTACCTGCTCTTGTATGCTGCAAATTTCAAATTGTATTCTGGATTTTCTGTTTCTTTTTTTTCTTTTCGTATTTAATATTTAATTTGTGTGTTATTTTTGTATTAACCATTTATGTGTGAGCTGTTTTTGTTGTTTAGAGAAGAGGGGCTTTCGTTAATTTGTATAACGGGTGTCCTAGAAACGTTGCCGAGGGCAAGTGTTTGCAATAAGATTCGATGATCGGGTTCAGGGACGGACAACACGCGAGAATAGAACGATTCTAAGAGCAGCTTTGGCATTAAATGGGGAAAAAAAGTTTGTGCAGGAGATGCAAAAAAGATACGGAGTTTTTTGCGAAGACTTTTCGTGCTGATAAAATGAAGATGATGTTTTGCTGGGCAAAAGGAGATGAGTTTTGTTTGAAAAAATTCAATTTATGGATCAAAGTACATTTTTACAACTATCTGAAGCTTTTATTAAATTTTGTAGGTTAAATAAAAAATGTGTATTTTAATAAAAAAATTATTGTTATTGTATAATAATTATGAAGTTGTAGAAGCTGATCTTAAATGAATTTATTTTATTTAACAACGTAGACGTTGACCCCACTCTAATTTTAATTTAGTCACGTTATTATTTTTAATAATTATTTTCTCATCGTAATTCTAGTTCATCCAGATGGCGTGCTGTATATCCAATTTGTTTATCTCATCTTTCTCACTTACATGCAATTATTCCATAAAACTGATAATGAAATGTAAATTTTATTTGTATGAAATTACTATATTTAAGAAATATAAAAAGTATGTTTTATAAAAAAATGTATACTTTTTAAAATAACAGAGCCAATGCATATTTTAAATCTTTTAATCCACAAATGATTATACTATTTAAATATTGATTTTCTATCAGTAATATAAATTGTATTATTTTTGTAAGGAAGGCATATGTTTCGTAAGGCTTTTTTTTTTACAAAGTGTTATGTACTAAAAGTATTGATTTTTAAGCAGCTTTGTTCACGAAATAGTATATTGTGCATCAAGGGAGGAAATAATCGCTCAATCTCTCCCGTGGAGCATGAGATACTTTTTGTGACTGGCGTACAAGAAACATTATGAAAATTAATGAAAAGGTATTATATATATGAACTTGTTTATGATAAGAGATGAAGACGAGCTTATTCAACAAAAAATTATAACAAATTGAATCAGAGTTTTATATAATATATATTACATTTGTAAATTTATAACTTTCAAATAGAAATAAATTAGTTTATTATTTAATAGGATTTTTTTTAATTTAAAGTTATTAGGGCAGACTTAACTCTTTTAGGTCTTATAATTTGTTAAAAAAATTAAAATAAAAAATTGATTATAATTTATTTTACACAATAAAAATCTATTTAAATTATTCTAACGGATTTAAAAAGGATATAATAATAGTAATTTTTTTTTTATTATTAAAAATCAATTTCTTTTTCTTGTAAGCTTGAAATAAACTTAAAAAAAGCGCTTCGTTGCAATGTAACATTTAATTTTTATCCACCGGTGATTGGCTCACGTGATTCAGCACGATCATTTTTCTTCTCATTGTGTTCAGTCTCAAGCTACAGTGATGCCAGATCGGGCGACTTTATATTTTCTTTTTAGGTTTTTGTTCATATTAATTAGCAGCAATTTATGATTATGAACAGATAAATAAGAACATTTATTTTACATTTACAAACTGATCTGGAACTCTGTATCACTTTCGCAGACTCTTTTATATGTACAAAAAAACTAAACCATAAAACGTAAACTTAAACAAACTGCATTTATTTTTTTATTTTAATTGCTTACTTTAAAAGCGCTGTTTTTGCAAAAGCAAAGGATTATACAAAAAAAATTGAAGGGATCAAAACATGAAAAAAAAACTCACAATGAGTTTTTAGTCCCTCTCTCGTTTGAATCGGATTTTACAAAAATTGACCCGCATTTACTGCTCGCAACCGAGCGAACAAGAGATGAAAACTAATACCATGAAAAATCTCGAATAATCATTTGCATCGATGCGAGTCCCTCGCGGATAAAACTGTGAGGGCTCTCGAACGTCAACTCCGACCCTGATTGTGTTTGAGATGGAGCTGCAAAGGGGATCAAGAATCGCCGGCTTTTTGTCGAGTGCTGCACACACACACACACACACACATATATATATATATTTTTGAGCGCACAACTTTGCCCGGAATTAGCCGGTGCGATAACATTTCTGCGTT
>JABFPM010006431.1:0-10155 GCA_022817325.1 Idris sp. 1 HC-2018
GTTTAAAGTTTTTTTTTCACTTATTTGATAGTGATAATCACTTATTGAAAAGTGACTTTTGGGGTCACTTTTAAAAAAAGTGAAATTTCCACTTTTTCAAATTCAGAGAGTGGATAGTTTTTGTTTCTCTATCAAACAGAACGATGTCCGGCTTATTAGCTGTTAGATGCCGGGTCGTCGAGATCGAAAGTTTCCAGTAAATTTTGCATCTCTGATTCTCGACAGCGGACTTAATCTCCCCAGGAGCATACAGCAGGACGGGATTTTCATCGATCTCATAGTGTTGTCTAAGGTAGTAGTAGAGCATTCTAAGGACCCCGCATTATAGATGTAAAAAGAGATCGCCATCCTTAAGCATGAGGTTAGAAGATGTACTACAGTCTCTGGGTGCTGGTGGCATTGACTACATCATTCATAAAAATTGTGGGATTTACACTTTTGCGATAACAACAACCTGGATCCAAGTAACAAGTTTGCAAAAGTCCAACCTCTAATCGATGGCATCAACAAAAGATATAAACAGTTTGGAATATTTTCTCACAATTTATCGATTGACGAAGAGATGGTTCCATACTTTGGAAAGCATTCTGCAAAGATGTTCATGAAAAGTAATATTAAGGACACAGGTTCATATTCCACTAAGTCAAAAAAAATGCAAAATATTTAAAAGTTGATTAAAGTAAAAAAACATTTTGATGCATAAAAAATAATAAAAACATTGTGAAACATGAATAATTTAAAACAATGAAATAATAAAAAATTGTTTCAGGAAAACCAGTGCGATTTGGATTTAAGTTGTGGTGTCTTTGTTCTGAAACTGGATTCTGTTTTCACTTTTTTCCATATGCTGGCACTTCGACCAATAAAAGCACTTTTGGTCTCGGTGCTGATGTAATTCTGCGATTGCTGGAAGTTGTGCGAAATTCTTTGCGTCATCGAGTATTTGTTGACAACTTTTTTTCTTCTTTTAGCTTAATACAACATTTGACTGATAAGAAATTCTCAGCTACTGGAACTATGCGCAGCAATCGTACACACGAGTGTCCTCTTGAAAAAGACAAAGAGCTGAAAAAACTCGGGCGAGGAGCTTACGATTCAAGAACTGACGCATCTTCGAAAATTGTACTGGTGAAATGGAACGACAATTCAATCGTCCACGTCATTTCCAACTGCATCGCAGTGGCCCCTCTTCAAAAAATAAAACGTTGGGATAGGAAACAGAAAAGAGAAGTTTCTGTAGATCAATCTTATATGATTGATCAATATAACAAAAACATGGGAGGCGTTGATTTACGCGATATCGGGATCGCCAATTATCGTATTCAAATTCGCGGGAAAAAATGGTGGTGGCCTCTATTTATCAACACTCTGGACAGCGCTATTGTAAATGCCTGGAAATGTTACAATTTGGTCAATGAAACACCGATGAGCCAACTTGCCTTCCGTCGATACATCGTGATGACACATTTAAAAGTAGATCTGTTTGATGGAACCCCTCGAACTGATGAACTTGACGATAATGAAGAACCTGGTCCATTGTTGCTACAACGAGGCCGACCATCAGAGGTCGAGTTACCAGATGAAGTGCGAAAAGACACTGTGTCTAACATTGTTGTTAGACATCCTGATGGCCAAAGAAGAAAGTGTCGTTTGTGCCACAGTCAAACGATTTTTATATGCGCAAAATGCGATCTTCATCTGCATACCGGTTGTTTCTTCACTTTCCACACATAATAATTTATTTCTTATTATTATAAATCAATATTTATTTATTAAATATGTGAAAACATTAATAAAATGTTAAAAATTAATAATATATAAAAATAAACTAAATGATAAATGAAGTTCGATTGTTAGAATAAATATCCAACTTTACTTATAAGGGTATAAATAAATAGTTTGTAATTGTTCTAATATCCATTATAACATTTTATTTGATTTCTTTCGTATTCGCTGTTGTGCTAAAGCATACCTAACACAACATCTAATACAGTAGTTCTATACACTTTGATAGTCAATAAAGAAAACTACTAAAAATAGACTCGATAAAATCAACCGCTTAAATCGTTTCGGATACACTAGGCGACAGAGTTGTATGTCTGCCTAGTTTTACAGAAGCTTGCATAGAAAAAGGAATCGCAGCTATCAATCATTCAGCTCCTAACTAACTCGATACATTTATTACAATATAAATGTTCTTCTTTTTAAATTTCATTTTTAATGTTATCATTTAATACGATTATTTATCATTCAGCCATTTTATGTTTTCTGGGGGTCGATGAACGTTTTGATTAAAATTTTTGTTACTGAAATAAATTTTTCCAACAAGTAAAACGTTTTATGTTATGTACGCCGATCGGGTCAAAACTTTATGGAAAATATCGTTTGGACAGTACTTTAAAATCCTTGCAGTCTATTTAGGCTCTTAAAATGATTCAATATTTTGAGCGGGTTTTGAATTTTATAAAATTTGCTATTTTTACTTCTAGTTATCTAGATTTTAATAATTAAAATTTAAAACTTTAATCATATGAATGTTATAAGTCTACGTATTTTTATGTGTACGTGGAAGAATTAATTAATTTTTAATTCAGTATAGCTACACAATTTTTTTATATGAGAGAATACAAGTCTGCGTCATAGGAATATACAGAAAATCTGAAATTAGTATATAAATAAAAATGCATTAATTTCGATATAAATTTGGAATTTATTTTAAATTCGAATTTGTTGGATAAAATTCTACACATTTATTATTTACTAAAGAGTTCAAATAGTTCAGACAATCTAAGCAAAAATTAACAATAAAAACAATTGCAAAAATTAAATAAAATAAAAAGATAAAATTGTGAAGTTTCAGCGTGATTAAGAATTTTGTATGAACAAGTATATATCGATCCTTTTTGACAAAATGAATACCAGCTTTTCGAAAACTTTAAAATTGCGCCAAATTTGTTAAATTTTATCAAAAATTATTCAAATTTAAAGTACATTTCAAATTTATTGGGATAAATGCATTTTTATGTATTTAATGAATTTACATATTCTGCGCATTTCTATAATGCATATACTCTTTTTCCTTAAATAGAGGATCTTGGTGTTCCTTTATTGAATTGGACATGCTTAAATTCATCTATGTAAACTTAAAAATACGTGGACTTACAAAATTTAAATCATTTAAGCTATTTAAAATTTAGATAACTAGGAGTGAAAATAGCAAATTTTACAAAATTCAAAACCCGCTCAAAAAAATGAATCATTTTAAGAGTTCAAATGAACTGCAAGGACCTTCAAGTATTATCCTAAGGAAGTTTTCCATCTATTTGTTAACCCTATCAGCGTCTATCACATAGGTACGTTCACTATGTCATATAAATATAATTAGTTACAATGCAAAAAAAAATCAGTTGAATAACTAAACTGTCGTAAATTTTAATTGTAAAAGTTCTAATATGTTTTTAACCCTTTGTGATCCCGTGATAATTTTGATAATTGTTTATACATATTAAATGTAATTTTTTAATGGAAATTGTATTTATATTTCAAATTTTATGTATTAACTGTCAACATTTTTGTAATAAAATATTTTTAAATTAAATACAATTTTTACATACAAACTTCACAAAGATGAACATAAATGTATAAGAAAATAATTATTTTGTGTAAAAAGACAGACATAATAAAAACATAGGGAACGATAATAACTGATTTTTTTTTCTCAATTCCATAACTTTTTGTGGGATGGGTAAAAGAATTTAAATATTTGCAAAATTTATTCAGAACTATACAAATGTGAAAAATATAACCAAAAAATATTTTTTTTACCATGGCTTGATTTAATACGGGTTTGAACGGGTTAAGCAATTGCTGAAGGGTGCACAAATTTTTTTATAACTTTTCAATATAATTTTTTCTTTAGATATATTAATTCTTTACTAGATTATTTTTCAAACATAATTCAATTGAGTTTGAAATACTTTGAACATTTTTTCTCTGTGTACATGATTTAAAAATTAAACTTTTACTTAAAATTACAGTCAAAATGACACATATTTAAAGATATTTTCATTGGCACTGTTGTATACCTACATTATAGATTGATAAAAATGGTGTGTAATCATGTTAATGAAAGATTTATTTTCAAATTACAAGTACGTTCACCGACTAACTTGGAATATAATCAAAATAAAATCATATGAAATTATTCAACTAATTTCACTTCACGTTTACTATACATTTTAATATTCATCATTCTTTTAATAGAGATAATTATAATTTATTATAGAAAGCTGCAATACTGATTTTTTTTATTTTGATTGATTTCCAAGTTCCAGTTCTTTACAGATTTTAACTTACGTTCCTCTCTAATGTCTTTTATTAAATTCAAATATTTATTATTCATTATTTATTTTTCTACGAATTTTATCTGTATTGTTTTTCTAACTACATGAGTTTCTATTCTTAAACTTTATATACTATCAATTAAAATTTATTTATTTTAATAATTGTATATCATGTATAACGCATATACATAAAATATGTATAATTTCTACATTAATTGCAGTTTTTCAATGGAACTTATTGCCAACATTTTGTGCGCACCGTATTCATTCTCTTTACGGTGCGTGTTTTTTAACTTGGAACCGAAGATGATTTGTGAAAAAGATGGAAAACATTTTTGTATTCGTACAGTTGTTTTCTTAGCCTTACATTTTGATTCAAAATTTTGCTAAATGAATGTTTTCTTAAAAATAATAGTTTTTTTTAATAGTAAAAACAAAATGTAACATAATAAAAAATGTAACTATAATTAACTTAACGATTTAATTTAAAAAAGGCGGATTTAAAAATGTAACAATGTTTTAATTATGAAAAATAAAACATTAAATGTTAAATGTAACTACAATGAAATTGAAAAATCCATAAAACTGTTATCCAGCATGAACTCGGTATTCAGCAAATTCTCCACTCGCAACGCTTTATAAGTATTATATTCTTAGATTCACTCGCTCATTCAGACACACAGTTAAATTGATAATAAAATGTATAATTACTGTTCATCTTCAATGAAAACAAACTGTCCTTATCCATTTTTGAGCTTCTTGTCTTCATTCTTAACAAACACAAAGTAAAAGTAAAATCTCGGTTATAATAGAAATAAAAATGTACAGTCTTGTATAAAAAATGATCCAAAACGAAATGTGTACGAAAATGAACAGTTGGTCTTTTACGAAGACTTGTATACATTTGTTTTGATTTTTGACACTCCATCGGTCCTATTTTGATTTGCTACTGAGATTTAGCAAATCAAATGTCAATTCTTGGACTTTGATTACGCTTTTAATCAATTACACTATGAGAATAATGATTTTATATTTTCATTATACCGATTAATTCTTTTCGTTTTTCATGTTTAACTAAAAATTCTTACATTATTGTTTTAGGTATAATAATTGATAAACTATTTTGTATGATACTAATTAGTTATGACAGTAATGATATGTGACAAGAATATGTGATACTGTAGATCATACTGAGCAAATCTATGTTTTTTTTTATTTTATTTTTTTTAAAATAAAATTCTTTATAAAAATAATAAAAAAGACTAATGAGTAAATAAAAATGTAGTTTAAGTATGTAGTTTTTCAAAATATATAAATCTGTTCATTTGAAATTTGTTTGAATAACAAACATAAGTTTCGTCACACAAGTCTGTAATATGGAATAAAAATGTGATAATATTTGTATATTACAAACAGCTTGAGCATCTGCATCAAATACTATTATAATTTCTCTGAAAATTCATAAAAATATTTCTACATCTTGAAATGAAATTTATCTAAAAAATTATGATATTGTTTTTATAACTCTTTGTTCTTTAATTTGAAAAAAAATATATATAAATTCAGTAATATTTATAGAATTTTCTGATAAGTCATTAATACTGATATCATGCTATTTTTAAGAAAAAAAAAAACATCAAATCCACATTGATATCTTGGCAAAATGCTTGCAAACCTAATGCAAAACTATTTTTATTAGAATCTTTATAAACAAAATATTATTCTCATATTGTGATTCGTATCTGTCATTCCTGCCGTGCAATTATAATTAGAACGACCCGTTTACAGCTACTTAAATTATACACATTCCATTTTGATATTCCTTTGATGTGGTGGGCAGGTGTAAAATTGTTTTTGATTTTATTATTAGTCTTATAACTAAAAAAAGCAATATTGCATTAAAAAAAATAAAAATAAAATCAATAAATGATAAAAGCTACAAATAAAGAAATAATTTCGTAAAAATTGTATTCAGTCATAACATTCGTCGCTATTATGTATAGTTTGTGTAAATTTATTTTATAAAAAAATTTCACCGCCCATCCTTGCGCTGTCGGCTTTAATTAATTGTAATTTTGAATTTCTAACTTCTAATTGTTTGTGGCCCAAAAATATTTTTCCATTTATTTTAAGTTTAAGTTTCTGGTGTTAATAATAAATTAATATGTCATGCTAGTTAGAAATGTGTCTCTCTTTCATTTCTAAAACAGGATAAGACAGCATATTTGACATATCATCTCAATTATATATTTTTACTTTCACCTGAGATTCATTTTGAGAAAATAGTAGCCAGGTTTGGATATAATACTAAATACTCATAGAGGAAGATATAAATAAATTGTCAACTTATATAAGCTTGGAAACCCTAACTAAAAGCGATGAGTGGCAAACCAGAGCATTTACTTGTATCTTTCATATTGTAACTGATCTTTTTCCTCATTAATGCACAATAAATGTTATTTTTCAAAACAAATTCTCAAGAGAAAAATATTGTTTTTGTAAAAAGTTGTTTAATTTGTGAAATATGCATTTGTAAGAAAATTTACAAACTTAATAAGGCAAGATTATTTTTGAACCACATTTACAATTATTATATATTTCACTGAACATTATTAACAAAGTTATAAAATATTTTGTTTTGTTTGAACAAAACGATTGTTTGACCCAGACAAGGAACTATTGCTTAGGTAAATCGAGTTTAATTGCGTTCTGCATAAGTATCAGATCGATACATAAACAGAGATGTCTTGTCATCGATTATTATCGCGCCTAAGCTAAGTTTATCATTACTCGCTGTCGACTACAAATATTCTCGTTAATAACTATGACATTATAGGTCTATTTTACATTGCAGCTGTAAGAGTAAACGTATAATACACCTACGCATACGGTCATGTAGACTATTTCAAGATGTTCATTTGTTTTTATAATATTACACATTTTTCTTTTTTCTTTTATGTTTTATTTAATTCGAGTTTTTGGCGTTCAACAATTTTTTTTGCAGAGCAGAGTGTTAAATTGCTTTTTGGGATCTGTTTTTTACTGCAGCTCAATCATTCTCGTCTTGTAGTAGTTAATCTAGTTTTAGAAATTTTAACACAACTGTCTTCTTTTGATATAAAATTTATATTTAATTTAAATAATTAATTTTAATCTTGATAAAATTGAAAAGCTAAGTTGATTGCTTTTTGCATAATACATTAGTGAAATGACGATCCCATACATTTCAAGAGTATATACTAGCAGCAATAGACTTTTTTATTTCATTTTTTCAAATGAAATCACAGATTCAACATTTTGTTCATTAATTATGTTTTTATATATACTATAGAAACATTGTAAAAAAGCAAGAAATATTATAGTTCTACCAAAAAAAACAAAAAAAAATTAGTTGAAACAAAATACTTAATTTAAGTCTAATTTTAACTTAAATTATAATAATATTCGCTTTTGTTACACTTGTAATGAATTAATTAATTGTAACTTCTAATCGTAGACTAATATTTACAACTTATGACACATTAATAAATATTTTGATTATTTTTTTCGTCTCAGATGCGATTCGCAAAATCTTGCTGAAGACTTACATAATACAATTATTATAATAATTTTCATAAATTTAACGCTTCGACTTTAATAGCTCCGAATCGAGCAAAATAAAAAAAACTTTCCATAATTAGTTGTCAAATAAGACAATTTTACAATGTTCACAATCGTCTTTCAATCACTTACAATATTGTCGACCAATATTTACAATAATAATCTAAAAATAATGAAATTTAATTACTGTATTGTCCTATACTTTTGAATGAAATCAATAGAACAATAGTTTACTTATCTTATTACAGTATGATTATAATGTTTATTTTACTACAATATTTTTTTATTGACGCGCAACTATTAAACGTCGAGTTAGGATTACTCAAATTTTGATACTTAATTTTTTTTATTTTATTTTATTTTATTTGTTTGTTGAAATAATATCATTTCATCACAGCTTGCAAACGCGTGGAGATCGTTTATCTGAGTTTCGATAAGATGAAGAGACAACTGGGTCTAAATTGACAAAAAAACATACCACGATAATAAAAAAGTCACGAAAAGTTATGACGATGTACAATAAATCGAATATCGAGAATTACATAATGGTACTTAAATAAGAAAAAGAAAACTTGGACAAACTCTAATATAATGTTTATGTTAACTTTATTATCACGTAAATAGTTTTTGATTGATTCTCTAATCTTGAAGAATTGAGGTCTACAAAATTGTGATCGCGATCGATATGAAGATTAGTTTATATATTTTGGCCGCTTCTAGAACATTATTGACTTATTTGCTATTGCCGATTATGCCATGATTAGTCTTGTTCGATCTTTAGATGTCACTTACAAGTGTAAAGGCCGGTGCATACGGCTAGAAAGTATTGTTATATAAAACCATAGTACCGGGTTCGAAATTAATTTTATTCTTTGTAAACCAAGTGTTTCTTTGAAAGCTGTTAGATCAAAAATACTAATTTTATATAGCTTATCTTAGAATACAAAAAATGATTCTTGAAAAAAGAATTGAATTGATTGTTGGTTAGACAGATAAAAGTTTAAGTTTTAGCTCAAGATCTACATTTTTTGTGCTTTAATAACTAAGACAAATTTTATTGTAGTGTTGTGTCTCAGCGTTTTGTCTTATTAGTTTTTTTGGACAAAATATAATATAACAGAATCGTAAACTGCAAAATGACTCAAACTTGAAGATATTCTTTTTTAATTTGTTCTCTTAATTGTTCAAAAAAATTATAGTAGAATTATATTATTTTTTGTTATTTATACTTTGTAAAAGGCCTACATAATTGAAAATCTTAATTGGAATCAGGATCGATCGAATACTCTCAATTTTAGTTAAAATGCAAGAAATGCACGTTCCTTAAGAAGTATTATGAACTTCACAATGGAAAGTAAAAAAGATCATAAAAAGTCTTTTCAAGACAAAGGTCTAATGTTTGTTGATCGGCTGTCAATTATTATTAGGCTCCTTTAAAGTTGTTTTCTCACAACTCATGTAAAAAACATACGTGAATTGATGAATGAAAAAATGTTCGAAGACATTGTTAATCATCAGTTGCAGACATCGAACCTCTTGTTAGTTTTTGGTTTCTTTTTCTTTGTTTGCCTAAAGCAAAACTGACTATTTCGAGTCTCTTATCAGAACTTCTTCGGCTTCCTTTCTTCGGGCCTTCGCTTCCTTTTTGGCTCGCTTCTTCTCTTCCTTGGCCAATTTTTTCGCTTCCTTTTGCCTCGCCTTTTCCGCTTTTTCCTCCTCCTTCTGTCTCACCTTCTCCGCTTTTTCGCGTTCCTTTTCACGTTCCTTTTCTTTTTTGGTTTTTTGCACCTCTTGCGCAACCGTTAGCACAGTTTTTGGAGTCGCAGGTGACCGCGAATTCCTCGTCAACCTCGTTGTTGTTGAACCGGTGGAAGTTGTCGGGTTCGATGACGGCACACGAGGAGTCGGACTCTTTTCTAATTGGGTAACGATTTTTTGTGCACATCTATTTCAAAAAAGAAAGCACAATTCAAATTATTATCGATACAATTTTATTTGAATGTCATTTTACTAATTATGTAACACATGGATCAATAAGTCCCGAGACTAATCCAGAGATGGCGCTCGTAGTAAACCAGTAACCAAGTCTTTCTAGAGTACTAACCTTTGCTTGAAACGTGTCAAAATTTTAAGTCGATCGGACCAGAAACAGCTGAGTTATCGAGGTTGGAGTAAAGTCGTTTTGTAGTTTGTTTAAAAAATGGAAAAAACA
>JABFPM010006432.1:0-10155 GCA_022817325.1 Idris sp. 1 HC-2018
CTCGAATATTATTTTTTTTAGGTTTCACTTATTCTTTCGTTTACTTTTTTTTAAGTTATGTAATTAAAAACCTTGAGCGAAAGAAATTTCAATATTTTCCAGTTCAATAAATGAACTGAATACTGATTTCAAAAATAAATTACTTTCAGAACTATTACATAATTCTTGATTCAATATAAAGTTGATATTATATATGTTATTTTAAGAACAAATTCACACAAAAATCAATATTAGTGACAGAAAAATATATAAAGCAATATATAGGCATTTTTCTGGAACTTTTAATAATCAATAATATTTTTTTTTTTCGACAATGCCCAAAAGGCTAATCATTGCCCTAAATTTTGGGCAATGTTAATTTTTTGAAAGATTTTAATACTATTTTGACTAGTTTATAAATTTGTTAGCAAAAATCGTTATTATTAATAATAATTTCAATTTTTTATCTGTGTCAAAAAATCTATTTTGTAAAAGCCCTGTAAGAATGGAAGAGATAGTTTTGAAATAAAAAATAGCTACTCTATGTGAAAAGTTTCGATTTTGTTGAAAAAATAATAATTTATTTTTCAACATTTAATACTAAAGTTTCGAATTTGTGTACCAAATTCATATGATAAACTAAAAGATAAAGATCTAATCTCTAAAAAATCTCCAATTTTGTTTATAAAATTCCATGCAAAGATTGTAACAGTGTATATATTGGTCAAACAAAAAGGTATATGCAAAACAGTCTTTACGAACGTAAAAACAATCATAAAAAACATCAAAAAGATCATACAGCATTATCTAAACATGCTTTGGATAATGATCAAAGGTTTAATTTTGATAAAAATTCTGTTGTCTGCAACGAATAAAATTGCAGAAAAAGATTAAGAAAAGAAATGAATGATTAAAAAAAGAAAAAAATGCATTTAATGAATAAACTGACACACAAAATTTTAGTCTAATTTACAATAATTTATTTTATTAATTATAAGTCATTGAAATTTGAGTTATATATAAATATTAACTACAACTTTTCCTGGCGTAACGATATCTATCGTTACTTAGTCTTAAAACCACATTGTGAATTACTTTTAACATTATTATTATTGATTCAGATCTGTATACATTTAGTTTCTTTTTTTACCATGTGAAAAATCTTTACGTAATAATTGTTCACTTTAAAAATGAATTTGGTACACAAATTCGAAACATCAGTGTTGACTGTTGAAAAATAAATTAATTTTTTTTTTTGAAAAAAAATCAAAACTTTCCACATAGAGCAGTTATTTTTTATTTTATAAGTATCTCTTCCGTTTTGAAAGGCCGGAAAGGGCTATACAAAATAGATTTTTCGATTATAATCAAGAAACGTGTGAAAAAAAATCTTGTATAACATTGAATTTTATTTGTATGGCTTTCGATATTTTTTTTATAAACTATTGCTTCAAAAAAATTAGAATTTTTTTTTCATTTTTAAAATTAAATTTTATTCTTACTATGTTTATACGATAACACGGATCGAAGTGAATTGTAAGTAACATTTGGAGACAAATTTTACGCTAAACTGAGGCTATTAAAAACGAATTATAATAATTAATACATTAAAAACGTTTGACAGGATAATTTTTAAAAAATCTTTTGGTAGTGCACGGAATCAATAAAAATCTACATTTTTATTAATTAAAAACTGAACAGGCAAATATAGATTGTTCAGTCTAAAACTATAAAGACTGTAGTTATTTTCAGTTTATGACTAATATAACAATCATATGTTAAAATAAAAAAACACAACAAATTAAAAAATATAAGTGAAGAAGATATTTAGATTATGAATGTTTGTTTAAGATATGATTAATTAATTGGAAATCGCATCCAAAAAATGAATAAAGCCTTAAGGAATGGATAAGCAAATGCATTAAGTATTTGTTAATTGATAATAAATTATTTAAATATTAATATATCTTAAAAACGAAAATTTAAATTCAAATTGTAATTTGATTAAATATTTATCCTAGATTATAATAGTTTATGATTTTATAGTATATGTTGAATAATATAATAGACTTGGTGAGCATAAGAAATTACCAAATACAGGAAATATTAATTACGTGCTCCAAATAAATTTATGTTCACATGCAAAATCTTGATTTGAAAAATTACAAAACATTTTCCAATCAGCCCCAAGCTGATTAGTCCCGAGTGTACATTTGGACTCATCAGAAAAGTTATTATTAAAATAATATTATTTTGCTCGGATTTTTGCTACAAATTGCTGTAGTTTTTTTTGATAAAACTTAAATTAATAATTTTATTCAAGTGTTTAATACAACAAAAGATAATAATATGTGAGAGACATGTGTAAGTTAAAAGTGCCAAAGATATGTCCGTAAATAATTGAATACATTTAATAACAGACCTTTGAGAATAATTTAAAATTCGATCTTTTAAGAAAAATGTTTATAGAGTGATCTTCTTCAAAATATTATGACAAAATAAAAAATTTCCCTTTATCTATATGGTGAGTAGTTTTTTCTTTCTTTTTTATCAATGTTGTATATGTTGTATACTTTTCTGAAAAATATTCTATAATCATTTTTGGGAATGGCTTTTTTGCATTAAAAATTTTTTTGTTTTAATTATTCAATTAATTATACCGAGCTACCGTGGTATAGTGCATTCGGGATATAACAAGTTCAAATTTCACTACCGGCCACTGTTTTAAGGTTTTTGTGGTTTCCTTAGCAGAACGCAAATGCAGGAGTGGTTCTTCTAAAAATTCAGGCTACGATTCGAACTATCTTTCTTCTCCCTGCTCTCTTTTCTATGAATAATTCTGGAAGTGTATTGTCAAATGTTTTATGCCCTCCCCGCCCCCCCCCTTCCAGTACACGCTGATGCGTGAAAGCGGGTATAGTGTTTTCATGCAATCAATATTGTTTAAGACGATTTGTTTCTGTAGCCGAATGTTCATAAATATATGTGAATGGTGTAGTACAATGTATACACATATCAAACCCTCTACCGTATTTAAGATCTTATTCGAGTTTAAATAATGATTGTAGAATTTTATTTTATGTAATGTATCGCTAGGAGAAATGGACTGTCAAAATAGCAGTCTTGACTGTTACTATTACGGCGCGGATTGTAAGTTTCTACGATCTTTAGACTGTTAAACAATTTTTACATGAAAACAAGTATTATACACACAAAAAATTCGATTTAAAAACAGAAATCAGTTGATTGAATAATAGTATAATACGTTTATAATACGCTTAACTATTTAAATTTAACACATTTCATCATAAAAATTAACAAAAAGAATTCTTGCTGGTTATGTCATGACGATTTTGAATTTAAACTTAAAGAACAATTTTTTTAACCAAAATGTATTTTCTTTATGTTTTAATAGTGATATTTACATTTTTTTACTAAATTGATTTACTTACATTTATTAACATTGAAATTGTTATGTATTTGTTTTACAGTCCATGAATCGTAGAAACTTACAATCCGCGCTATTTTGACTACTATTATAACTCCATTTCTCCCAGTGTATTCGTTTTTGAAAATTGTTTTAAAACATTCAGCCAAATATATTTGAAATAAATATAATTAAATCTTACTGGACTTATTTCTAAATAAGGTTCGTCTTCTTTTGTCACAATAAATAACATATTCATTCCAGCCAGAATAGGTTTGTCATGACTTTCATCTTCAACAAATGCTCCGACTGAAATACCTTGCTTCAATATCAGCAGCCAAAACTTCCGCAAATCTTGTAGACACACTTCGTCATTTATGATATCTATAAAAAAAATATTTTAAATATTTTGCTTAAAAATTTTACATTACAGATAAAAATCAAACCCTTTTTAAATTAAAGATCAGGCTACTAAGAAAAAAAATTATGCTATCTAGAGTATACAGTTTCAGTAACAATTATCTAGGCAGATTAATACTCGAATCGCTCTAAAACCTCAGACGTATGCCATTGCTATCTTATTTAACCCTTTCAGTAATACATTTTGCTAATTGTTCAATAAAAACAATGCGTTTTAAAATTTTTGATTCGCCATATTGGTTCCGCCATTTTGAATTTTGAAAATCTTACTTAAGATTTGTATTCAGCAACCTCAAAAACCCCTGAGTGCCAACTTTTATTGCGATTATTGTAATATTTAACTAGGAAAAATCAGTCAATACCAAGTGGGACCTTTTTGGTCCCATCATGACTAAAAGGGTTAAACTTTTAGGTTTATCTAATTTACACATCCCAGAAACTGGAAATCGGCTGGTCTAAACAAAAGGTTATTATTAAAAAACAATCACTTTAAGTATTAAAAATAATCAAAATGGATTTGGCAGCTAATATAGCAAAAAGTAAGTTGTCACTTCCGATTCAATCGAAAGAGAAGTTCTTTCAATGCTAAATTAATAAGATTAGAATGTCAAAATACACATCGATTCAATTTTTATTGTATTAATTACTTTAATTTATTAATTTTTTCATGACTTTGTATTTAATTCCTTGAATACAAAATTATAATTACAAAAAAGTTAAAAGATATGTTTTAAGAAATTTGCAAAAAAAATTTTCATTAAAAATTTAAATGTGTTATATTTTGTGTATTATAATTTTTCTACAACTATGTTCACAAGTATATTTTAGGAATGTTAAAGTAGAAATATTTGTCTATTAAAGAATATTGACTCTAAATACATTTTGTCAACAGAAAACATAATAAGCAAAATTACTTTAATAATTGTTGGAACAAAATCATTTTTGTGTAACTTACCTACTTTAAAGAAGTCTATATTATTTTTTAGTTTGCTCATGAAAAAATTAAAAAATTAAAGTAGACACAAAATAAAATTAATACGATATTGATTTTAAGATTTTCAATCTCATCAATTTATCATACAACGTATTAAATTACATTTCATTCAAAAGTTTATTTTGCTATATGTATTAGCCGTCAGAATCTTTTTAACTATTTTACACATTCGATGCGATTATTTTTATATCGATTTTGCACTTTATTCCAAAACCAGATTCAAACCCAATTGAATAACAACTTTTTTGATTAGAGTCAATCAATTTTCAGTTACTGAGAAACAAATAAAATCAAAGATAATACAATAATCAATTTATAGGCAGATAATATCATAAATAATTAAGACATCAGTCATAACAATCTCAAGTCCTATAAGATAACTATAGACCTTTGTGGGCAATAATACATTAAAGCTAAAACTCAGTGCTAAATCAAGCTCAATGCAGGACTCTATAACCCATTATGAACATGGTTGCCACAGTCACCCAATCCTACTTAGAAATCAGTTACTTGTGAAGGTTAGTTTCTGGAGTCAGATCCTGCAATTAATTTTTCAGTCATTGACGAACGTCTTTACATTTTTGACAGGGAAAAAGTATATTTAGCACCATTCACGACATTTTTATAATACATGTATTCAAGAATGCCAGTCTTGCCGATGGGATGCTGGCGTTTCTTAAACCAACCATGTCCAGAATACTGAGTCAAAAAATAGTTCAATGTCCTGTGGTTTTTATGAAACCATTGTTCAAGAGGTCCTATTAATCTGGCCATCTACCTCAATCAAGTGTCTAGGTTCTATTTAATTTGTCAGCATCGCAACATTATTTTGACTTTTCGCATCATTCTTACTTCCTTCATTCACATGTTCATCACTTTTCCCACACTTTTGCGATCAGATCTTTAAGTATGATGCCGACTCCGACATTGTCCAGTCCGAGCTGGTTATAAGCAGAGCACTGGTTTTCTGAACAACTGCTATGTCACATTTGTAAAACTCGATTCTCAATTCTTCCGCCTAGACCTTCACACCATATAAGAGGATCGAGTGCTCAGTCAGGATAAATAGCCGCATCTTGCTTTGTCTCGCATCGGACATAATGGGTATTATCCCGCTCAACACAGTCGTCATGCGCGCAGCTTTAGGAGAGACAGCTCTGATATACTGGAAGTACGTCAACTTAGTGTCGAGTGTTATTTCTAGTTACCACATCACCTTTTTCATAACATCTTCGTTCTGCACAGACATCGGCTTGAGAATGTCAATCTACTTTGTGATTCATATGATCTCCGTTTTTTGAGTAGCTAAATAAAGCCGTAATCGTCAAATTATCTACTCGCGTAGTTGATTAAGTTTTATTTGACTAGTATTCAGTATTTTGAACAACATATGAAAAAAATGACATTGTGTCTTCTGGTAGCTTAAAGTTATCGTTGTACATCACATACCACAGATCTGAATTTGAGTTTGATCCTTATGCTGCACCAGCAGTCTTTCTGTGGTGTCATGTAACAAGACTCGTTCAGTTAAATCGTCCCGTATCATATATATATGGGTAATACAAACAAAAATTATACACAGAAATGTGTATAAATTACCATTAAGTTAATAGGTCATTACCCTATCGAAAAATCTGTATACGAAAACTAACCAGAAATGTATATGCAGTACAATGTGCAACGTGTTCAGAAATAATATTAATTACCGTCAATGGGGTAACTTTGTATAAAACTTTATCACTAAATTTTGTTTGTGAAAAATGGTTAAAAATAAAAAAAAGGCCCTGAAATAAGGAGGTAAATAATTTCACAGAAACATGAGCAAAATGTTTGACTGCAGTATTAAGTGGTTTGTCAATCATAAAAGCTTTAAAGCAGATCAATATTCATAGAACTTCCATCTCAAACTTTCTATCACAAAAAGCAAATTAAATCTAAAAGTAAATGGACAAAATTTTTTTTTTAGAAAAAATGTTATTTTATTAATTAGATATGATCTTAACGAATACAAACATTTAATTTTTCAGGTTGACCTGTAAATTGAACAAAAATTGACAAACAAACTATAACCGAATATTTTGCAAATTTAGTTTCGATTTAAAACTTTTTTGAGAAAGTTATATTTCATAAAAGAAATTTATTTATCTGTTCAATTATTATTTACAACATTTTCAAACATATGGTTTATTATTTTCATTGATATTAATATTTTGTTTTAAACTAATTTGCTTTGTAATAAAAATAAGTTTATATAAATTGGCTTTTTGATAAGTAAAATTGTTTATGACTATTGTATATACGAGCAATTGTACAGAAAATGTCCTTTTATTCATAAAAAAACAAATATATCAGACTGAGAGCAAACCTTTGAGACTATTTTTTCCTTGTACCTTAGCCTCTCAAACGTACAAACAAATTGGACCCAAATAAAATTTAAAGGGTCACAACTTCACATTGCTAATTAAATAAATGAACAAACCGCTAAAAAGAAAATATCTTTAGAATTACTCATATCATTTTTTTATTAATTCATTTTAAACAAAATTAATCTTTTTCTTCTTTAAGGGAACATATTCCCCTGGAATTGTATAATTTTTATGTAATTTAAAGAGTGGATATAAGATAAACTATTAACAATACGTCAATAAAATTTTGTCTGCTATTTATATAAATTTTAGCCTATATTTACAAATACTTAATAAATAAAATAATAGCATATATATGCGGAGAATATTCCCTCAAAATTTGAATGAAATCGGTACAATAGTTTACGAAATATCTTGACAATCGATTTTGAAATTACAAAGCGGAGAAAAACGCGTTTAAAGCTTAATAATGCTCAAGTATTATTGACAATTACCAAAAAACGTCTTCGAATTTTGCATTGAGCATTCAGGACAAAATTCTTGACATCTTTCAGATCAAAAAAATGTAAACAAAAAATAAAGTCGATGATGTCAACCTATCTAGGTGTATATGCTCCATTAAATCGCTATACAATTTAATAACCGGAAACTTAATATTATTTAATCTAATTCCATTTCTTGCACAAAGTTGCCCCACCTTGAGGTAATTTTATGCAAAGGATGTTATGGTGTATACTATATGAATATTGTACCTAAAATAATACACACACCGTAAAAAGTTGTTCTTTTGACTTTAACCATAAATATGAAAACAAAAATGTTCATAAAAAATGGATTGACATATTTTTTTCTAACACAAAGTTCAAAAAATATCAAATCCTACACAAAGTTATCCCATCTGACGATAGGTAAATTTGAGGGTTGCACAAAGTTATCCCTGATCTACAAAGTTGCCCCATTTGACGGTAAATAATTGTTTAAAAATAAGATCTTGATAATGAAATAAGCTCACTCTCAAAATAGATCCTATAATAAATGCTAGAACACGTTATAATAAATTTGTAATATTGAAAAACAAACGAATAGAAATAAAAAAAATCAATATTTTACTATATTTAATCACAAATGAAATTCGAATCCGCAACTCTGAGCTTAAAAGTTAAAATCACTCACAGTAGAGTTTACAATGGCAATTGATTTAAACAACACTTAAAGTATGGTTAAATAATCAAAATCTTTAAAATATAATAACAATTAAAATTATAATTTCGTCAATTAGAAATTTTTTTGTACACTTTTTCGGTATGTATGGCAAAATTATATTTTTGTTTCACGGTTACACAACGTTCGACAGATTAATAATGCTCTTTCTCTTATAAATTAGTACAAGATGCTGCTGCTTCCAGCGTTTTTCGATGTTAAACGTGCATCTTAAATAGCATCTCCGGTTAGGAAGTCAACAGTTTTGACTGCCTCTATTGAGGTTCCGTCCGGCCCGGGTGCTTTTCCAGTATTGCGCATTGTACAGATAGTAATAAACAGGTTTTATTCGCAAAAAAATGTTATAGCTTTATTGATCTGTGCCTCCATGGCCGTTTTCTTTCTGTGATATGTGGAAAGGATTTATGAAAGCTGTTTACATTAAATATCTAATGTTAAAAATAATTTTACTTAGTGAAAATTTTTAAACAACTTGAGAGCTTAAATATAATTTGTATTGAAATCAAAATTCAATTTATTTCAACATAAAACATTTTGTTTACATTTTTATAAGATAAAAATCTTTCATTTTCGAAAGGCCAAGTTATTTTTCGTCTTTAGCCAAAATTATAGTTTTTTCATAAAATTTGTAAAATGATTCGATATAGTCGAAATAATCTCTTGATTTTAATTGCAAAAATTAAACGACGGTAAAATTAAAATATGTTATTAAAATAATAAAACATAAAAAATAATGGAAAATAATCACAAGAAACATTTATTCAATGCTATGAAAATATTATATTTTTGATTTTCAAAAAATTAAGGATCATTTTTTTCACATAGTAGTGTAATCATTATATGTTATGTTAAGATTATCTTAATTTCAGATTCAATTTAAATTACAAATTGTATTAATTTAATAAAAAAATAACAAATAAGCTTTCTATAAATTTTATTGCATAGAAATATTATAAATATTCGATATGCAATTTAATTCATCTTTATAATAAAGTAGACTGACGCTTTTTGGCCCCTTCTTTCAAAATCAAAATTCACACAGAAAAGAATAATATTTCAGCTTTCTTAAAATTGTAAAATAATTCAGGTTACAATAATCACCGCATAATTAGCACATAGAGAATAGAAACTGCTAACACTCACCCAGGCTATTGCTTGTAGGCTCGTCTTGAACGAAATATGTGCACATATGATCTAGTGCATCCTCATATCTATCTTCCGGTATATCCTGAATAGAATATTTTATGGGTTTATCATCTTTAAATATTTTTATACTTTCTCTCACTTTCCATACATTTAAAGGCCCTGGCGGTCGTTTCCAATGTAACGATATTTCAGACAAAGCTGTATCCGACATTCTAAAATATGTAAAGCAAAATAAAAGATTAATATAAATTTGAATAAAATGTTTTACATTTTTATTAACAGCAGATTTTAGTTTAATAAAAAAAAACTTTTTTTATTTCATATAATAAAATATTATATTTCAATATATTTTATACAGAAATTTTGACAAATAATACATTTTTAAAAATATGTATACATATATATATGTATACATATATGTATAATATATATATATATATATAATAACGTACATATATGAATAAAAGTAATCAGCTTTGCTCACTGATGAAATTGAATTTTTTTACAAAAACCGCTCTAATTCAGGCAAATTCCAAAACGCCACGGAGATTTTTTACAGGGTGATAGTACAAGGTATGCCGAACAATATAAAGCAAAAAAAT
>JABFPM010006433.1:0-10154 GCA_022817325.1 Idris sp. 1 HC-2018
ATCAAAATTTGTCATTTTAAATTTTCAAGTTGTAATGTAAAATCATACATTTCAACGTTATTTTTAATTTTGATAATAAATAAATTGTAAATTGAATCATATTCTAAAATATAATTTAATTTTTAGATTTATATTACATTTTATAAATGAAATTCTTTACTAGACAATACTTTACCCTCGAAGACACTCAAACAACGAATACATCATATTTAATTTGGGTCACTATAATAAATTCTGGCCCAGCATTCAAACTTTTTCAAAACACGCGTCTTCGAAGCAGGACAATTTTTTTATTATTATTGTTAAAACCATTCGAATTTAGTTACATTGTACAAAAAAACTAAAACGCGTTCAATTATGTTTATACTCCGTGCAATATAATGCAATCGTCTAAAAAATTGTATCAATTACAAAATCTCTCTACTAATTCTTTATACTGCTATAACAGCATAATCTACAGACAAGTTTGTTTAATTATATGAGAAAAAAAAATAATCTGCAAAAATTGTATTGTTAATAAAAAAAATAAATAAATACGATCAATCTAACTAATTATAGAGTAAATGTACAATAATTTCTGTAAATAATTCTCTAAATACAATCCTTAGTGTGTATTTTTGTACGATTACGCCGTAGCAAGTAATTGATAAACTTTCGTAAGGATCAGAAAAGTAAAACTCGACAAAACAGGAAGAAAAAGAGCGTATTTTTATACTTTTGAACCGCGTTTTATTTTGCCTGTAATTTTAGTAAGCATTAAATGCGGGCTAAACAAACTTTTCTCTTTTTCGCACGTCATTCGCAACGGAATCACGCAAATGAACCTCTATCGCAAGCGCCAATCCGTCGTTCCTTGTTTTTTGCGTTCGCCACTGTCCGCGACCCGCACATGTGCTTGTCTGTATGTATTTCCAATGAATAACGCCAGGAAAAGGGATGTAAGTGATGGGCAGACACGGTCCTCCGAGCGATTCTGCGAACCCACGTGTTTGTGTGCCATCTCACGTGTGAGTGTGTGTAAATGTGCGAGAGAGACAGAGAACAAAAAGAAAATAAACAAACGCGTGCGCAATACACGAAAACAACGCAATTAAACAAAAACAAAAAATATTGTCTGATTTTGACTGATTGTTAATCCGAGTGGACAGGCTTATTTTTGTTTCGACAGTTTATTGAACAGTTTTTTTTCGTTTTGAAGCTTTATTTGGGTCAGTTTAAAGGACACTTTTTGACAAAAATACATGTCAAAGTGTCTTCCATGTCATTTATTTTATTTATTACAATTAATTTTTTTCGTTTATCTTTTTTAATTAATTTTGGTGAACAAATAATTGTTTATTTTATTAAAGACGTGGAACACTTGTTTTGCAAAATATTGCATCAAAGCGAGGACAAGACTTGGGCTTTTTTTATTTATTGCCCAGTTCGTAACAGTTTCGGTGATACTGTTATACTGCGAGGCTCTTTCGTCACGACGTTCGGACGAGCCGCGTCGTCTTTCGCAACGCCTCGCCGAGTAGGCGTGCTTGTATATGTATGTGTGTGATCACGGTCTACGTGCGGCGTGTGACTTACTCGATTCTGATTGCCGATCATGCTTCCAGACTTGCCGCGCTCTTTTCCACACACTGTACCAATGTTTTCCGTGCCTTTTGTTCCTTTTAATTTTTTTTCCAAAGTACGTTTAATGGTGTGTCGAAGCTTTGAAAAAAAAGAAAAAACGATTTTTTTATTAAAAACAACATAATAAGCACATACACCACACGAAACGCTTAACCGTTTCCATGGCTACAGACGTCTGACCCACAGTCATGTGAGTCGCGAGTTCGACGGTTCCGTTCTATAAATATACACGCAAACTGTATAATAACTTGCTGGCTCGCTTTCGGCAAACCCCATACGACGACTTGTTTCCAATATTTTTTTTCCTTGATTGTATAATAATAATAATAATAATAAAGTGTTACATTTTTATATATTATATATATATATATACATACAACTTTTCTGTAATATTTATACATATGTATTTTGTATATGTACGTTATAACTTTTTTGGCAAACAGATGGATGTTGGCTTATCAATCAACAAAATTTGCGTCGATTATTCGTTGGTCGCTTATCACGTTCGCCAAATTTCATTGACTCTCTTCGTGTGTAAAATAAAATATTTGTTATTTGCGTTTTTATGACTCATACGCTGCAAAAGACGAGTATCACTGCGTTGACACACAACTTTCTCACGAATATTTATGATTATGTTGGAGCTTTTCAGAATATAAATATATATATATATATATATATTTATATATTTGATATCGTCTCTTGACATAACAAAGAACTTGAAGTTTCGATTTAGCCTGTTCTTCCCAATTTTTCCTTCTGCAATAGAGACCCTTTGTCCTCGTTTATTTTGTGTCGCTTAACTCGGCCAATTATTGCGACTCGTCGTTGATATGAAAGTCGACGTTTCATTTACGGTGCAATAAAAAACAATAAAAAGAAAAAAGCCACTGTTCAAAGGACCCCAAAACAGCGTCGACCAATCGCCGACAACGAATCCTTGCCGATTGTCAAAGTTTTTGTGACTGCGTGTGTGTAATGTATATAGATTAAAAAATAATAATAAGGAATTAAGATTAAAAGTCGGTGCTCAATGAGAGAGATGGAAGATGAGAAAGAAGTGTGTTGTTACAGCACTATCGAAATGACGAAGTGCGATTTTACAACTCTAGAAATAAGTATGAGCGTGCTCTCCTCACACGTCAAGTACGTTTTTGAAGGTTCGTTCACTTCTCGGCCGCGCAGCCTCGCTTTTGGATCACACTTCGGCGGGTCGTTGTCTCTTACAAACTTGTTCTTTTTTTTCTCGCCTTTTTTTTAATCATTATTATAATGTTATATATAGATATATCCTCAGCGACAACAAAACTCGGCCGAATATACTTGTAATGCGTCTTTTGCGTGGCTTGTTATAAAAAAATGGTTTTGCAAAAGCTTTCGATCGGATAGCTGTATAAAAAGCGTCGACGTTGCGAAATGACCCTTTGAACTCATGACTTTGTTTTAAATAAAGCATTTCTAATAATGTCCACGGAGTGTAAATACATTTTTCGCACATTGTAATTTATAGAGGGGGAAAGAAAGAACGGTTCTTTGCGAAAAAAAGAATGTAAAAATGAATTTTTTTTCTTTTATATTTTTCAAATTAAAAAAGTTCATATTTTTTGTGTTAGTTTTTTTAAACTTTTGATAAAAAAGAGCCGTTAATACAAAACGCTGACTTACAATTTTGCAGTTTCCTGCGCTTACACGATTCAATACGCTATTTTATCGCGCATTTGTAGTAGACACGCCACTTTCAATGAAGAGAAACGCATTTGGAAATGTCGACTGACTAAACTTGGAGTAAAAGCGATCATCTTCCTTGCGATTATGAGACTACTGCATAAATAAAATATGAACAAACAAAAAACAACTAAGTAAAACAAAATTTAATCGTGTTTGAGAAACCAATACGTCACAATTAAGTAACATGTACAAATTTTTCGAGCCCATTCAAGACGACAGTATGTTTGTGTGTGTGTAAATATATAAATAAACGACTATGTGGAAAAAGAAAACAAAAAAGACAAAAAAAACAATTCTTAATGAATAATTAAATCTCAAACGGACAGAATGGTTAAACAAAAAAAATTAATAATAATAATACAAAAATTTGGTATTTCGTAATGTTCGTTGTACTTGCGATGTCAGCTAAAAACAAATCGATTTGTCATTCAAGGAACGCTCTTGTGTGATCGACGATCATGTTTTGCAAGGCCTTTCAATCGGTATGGCGAGTGCTAAATTTCGCGTCGAAAAGTTGTACACTTCAATAAAGTTTGATGGTTTACTTCCGTGGTTATCGTTACTGCGAATCTCAACTTTTATAATAATCCACGGTATACATAAACAATAAACCTCGATTCCCCGAATGGCTTTCAATAGATCAATTTTAGATTCACGTCACCGTGACTACACCGCGAGTCATTTCAATATATACCTATATAAACATTTCAGATTTCTGATAACAGTGTAATTGCAGTCGACCTGACACTGTGAACTCGTCAATACTAATTGAATTGGATTTCAAAGTTTACATGTACTATTTGAAAATTCAAATATTAAATTAATGTGATGGGGAAAAAGAGAGACTCAAAAATTGTAAAAATAAAAATATTATACTCATTTTGTATATACGCAATTCTTGGTATATTATTATATATATATGTATATATATATATATATATAATTCCCAATTTGTCTTGAAGTGCGTTTCTTGAGATTGATGTATGTGTAAATGAACAAGTTTTTTTTTAAATTAGATTTTTTTAACTTTTTTTTGATCATGTTACATTGGTTGACATCGTTAGCCACTTCGATATTATATGCTTCCCTAATCATGACTTAAATGCGGTTAAGCAAGCTCAAATTCATAATAATTGTACATATAAATGAAACAAAATCGGTAACTAGTTAGATAACTACGACAGATAGGTAAATAAATAGTTATTATAGATAGATGGGTAGATAGATAGAAATATATACAAACATTACACTGAGCGAGAGAAAGAAAGCGAAAGAGAGCGCACAGCTTCTCATAAGTACACATAGATTATCCCTCGTCGAGAAATAAATAAATAAATAAATAAATAAACATAAAAAACTCCTGATGTGACATTACATTGTGCATAATCATAATACCCACTCATCTACGATGTAGCCTATATTACAATATATTATAAGATATTAATGACTAAGAACTATTACGTTGTTGACGAATGATTTTTATTATATTATGAATGAGAAATAAAAATAAAGATATTTACAAGAATCAAGTAGTTTTTAAATTTTGTAAGAGCCACCTTTTTCATCAGCTTAGTTTGCTGCTTTTATTGTTATTTTCAAGAGAGTTATTTTTGTTGAGTGTATGTTTTGTTGTCCACTTGTTCCTAAATTTTAATATTTTTACAACTTGTTAACTATTTCAACATTGAAAAGGTCTTTTGAGACGGAAACGTGAGAAAATAGATGGTGATTCTCATTTTTTGAAACTATTCTTATCTTTTAACATGCTGGTGCCTTCAATTTAGAATATTTATGTTAACAATTTTTGAGTTGTTGAGTTTAAAAATAATATCTACCAACAAATTATCTTTTTTACGGTTATTTACTTGTAAATACATGGTAATATATTTTAGTTGCGTAAAGCTTTATGTTTAAATACTTACAGATAAATAAAATAATTATATAAATGTTTAGTTAAATTGAATTTTTTTCTCGTATTCGTGAGCAATAATGTAACATGTGATATTATTGATAGTAAATAATAAAATACAAAATTGATTTTATCGTAGACAATCATATTCAAAAACATTGATTTATTATTATATAATGAATTTTTGTAGCATTACGTATTACTTGTTTATTTCGAAGTTTAGTTATAAATTAAAAAAACCTTTAACATAGGTAAGTACAAATAATTTCTAGTGTTTTTTTTTTCAAGTTTATAATATGTTATTTTTTTTCTCTCTATAAATTGAGATTTTATTAAATTAATTAAAATAGATTGAATCTGACGAATAAAATGAAAATTTTTTAGCTTCAAAATATGTTTAGTAAAAAGCTATTGTTCGAATCATAAAATATGAATGCTAAATTATTAATCTACCCTGCTTTTTGATAAATATATCACTGGATAAATAGTAATAATTGATATTGGTGTTAAACTCTTCTCACTTACGGTGAATAACGACGACTTTATAAAACACGTTTCATTCAAATCATTATTTATGAAAAAAGATAAAACCCGCTTAAGTATAACATTTTTATAGTCTGGTATAAATAAAAAAAATAAATTTATATGCTGAATTTAAAACTTGTAAATATAAATAAAATTTAATTTTAAATTAAACAAAATTCATTACATTTTAGAAAAACTGTTACATAGAACATGTACATTTAATTCTACAATTTAATAAACTTTAATATGATATTTTATTCATATTTTTCAATGCTTTTCTTAGTTTAATTCATATAAACAAATTTTATACATAAAAAATTAACTTTTTTTGTAGAATAATCTGATGAAAGTGAATTATTGTAACATTAAGCTTACATAATTTTTATTTTTCGTTGTAAGTACTTTAATTAATTTGTGTGAATTGAAAAAAAAAACTATGCAGATTTTATGTCATTTAAAGCATGTTTTAGATGAAAAAAATCTTCAATATAATCAAGAGTTAGCTGGCGACCTGATTAAGATTACTATAACTCCGATCCATTATAAAATGAACTTTATCGATTTGCCTTGAAAGGGTAAGTTTATTACCACACTCAGATAAATAAGATATGAAAATCTGCTCTTTTATAGTTGCTGAAATATATTGAAAAAAAAGAGTAAAACCGTGCTTTACTTCACAACACTTTTCAGGATCAATAAAAATTAAAATTTAAATTAAAAAAAATAAAATCATTTAGTTTATGATAAAGAAGAAAAGAGACGCATGAAAAAGAAATTAAACAAAATGTCTTATTCAACAAAACGATAAGACGCAAGACTGTGTGCGTAAGTCTTTAATGACGTTTCTAGAATTTCAAGAACATTCGCATGATATGAAGCAGACTTCGAATAAAGTTTTTATGTTTCAACTTTTGCAATTTGTTTCAATTTAATGTAATAATAACAAATATATAATAAAATCTAAAAAATTAAAGACAAAAAAACTATTTGGATGTATTTAAAGTAAAATATTTAATCAAATATTAAAATTAATTATAATTAAATGTTAACTTTAATAATAAAATTGTATTATTAAAGATTCGCATTAAAACATTTTTTACTTGTTGTAAGATAGTAAATATGAAAAAAAAATTAAAATCAATGTCTATCTGAAAAAATTCTGATCAGGTTTAATTTAACCAGATCCGGATATGACTATGATTTTTGTTGTCAATAAAAGTATAGTTTTTAAGTTGATCACAGTCAATTCACGTTATTGTTTTTGTTTATAATTATAAGTACGTTTGAACATCATTTTAATATGCAATTTTGTCGAATACAATTTGATATCCTTCACAAAATACGCGGTACAATTTATACCAAGGTAGTTATCGCGCTATAAATAATTATAATTCTTATACTTTGATCTCTCTATGCTTTCTGCAATTTTTAATAACTGTCAGATTACAATAAAAAAATAAAATAAAAATACTTGAATTTCTAATTTGAGTGATTAATTTTGAACTCTCTTTTTTTTAAGTACATATAACCAATCGACTTATATCTAATTATACATATACGAACACTATCAAAATATCAAATTTAATGACTATATTAAAGTTGCAATAACTGATCATATCAATTATTCGCAGACACATTTTTTGTTGATCATTTTTTAATAATCACAATATAATTTTTATTTAATTTATTTTTTTAATTAAAATGTACAATTGGGATTCAAATAGCAGAAACTAAAAAATCGTATAAAGTGTTTTTTCCTGTCTGATAATGTTTTTTGATCACAGATAATAAAAGTGGAACAATTAGATGACCGAGTTTATAAATGTGTACGAAGGGTGGCCAGGAAAGGGTTAAAGCTAAAAAAAATATACCCTCGATGAAACCTAAATGCCAGGCAACCAGGGCAACCCCTACATCAAAAAGTCTACGAAAATCAATGCTGGTTTGATCATTACCATCTGCTACATAAAATCGCGACTTGGGATGAATCATCATTGACTGCTGAAAACATTTTAAGAATAAGTTGGGCTATCAAAGCTGCAGAGAACCTCGCGCTTTATCTACAAATACAAAAATACATATCACAAAACATTTCGATCCCAAATTGTGAGATAACATTTTCCTTGTTTCGTCTCACTTTAGAACATAAAAATGCTTATTTTATGACCACTCGGATTTGATTCGTCTTATTTGTGAAATGATAAAGTGGCCATAAGATAGATAGCATAAAATTTAATCTGAAAATATAGGCGCCTTTCCTCTATTTATATGTTTACAACCGCAGAAAATAAAACTATGATTTAAAAACAAGAGGACTATTAATTTTCTTCGAGAAAAATGATAGAGAGGAAAAATAGAACGACAATAAATCAAAAATATTCTGAAGAATATATTTTGTTGTGTACAAAGAAGTTATAATAAAATGAGAAATTTCCTGTTTTTTTACATATAAAAAGTCGATATATAAAATAAAAGATAAAATACATTTTAGCTTATAAATGATTGAAGAATAATTCATCTATAAATACAACTTTGGAAATGATTGTGAACAAGAGAGATGCGTATGAGAAAAGGCATGAAAGACGTCACCTTGAAAATGATCTTTCAACCTTAAAACGCAGTTAGTTATCTATCACGCATCTGCGTGCGGGCAAAGATGAACATTTTTATCCACGAGAATATAGCATTCTTTCCGTAAGTATTTTTGTGGATTTATTACGTAAATATTATTAATTTCAAATTTGCGTTCTCTTGAATAAACAAAATCAGAAAACATTTAATCGAAATCAATTAATAATGAATCAAAGTTAAAGATGAATTTTAAGCAATATTAAATTTTGCATAAAGCATTGAAGCTATCAAAAAATGTTGTTGTAAGACATTTTTTAAACTTTTTAAATAAGTACTAAAAATAACTGCTGATACAATGTGTATAAATATTTATAAATACATTTTTGTCTGATTATAAAGTGAAATAAAATAAAAAAATGTATAAGTGCAAAATTATTGTCTGAATATAAATCATTGACAAATAAAAAGTCCACGAATGATTTGTAAACAAATTTCCAAATTTTTGGATTTATAATATGCTAAAATATTAGCTCTATTGTCTAATAATTGTGGCTTATTTACATGTTCAATTCGAAGCTGTTTAATCGCACGTTCAATTTTTATGACCTATTGTTTGAACTAAATAAATTGATACTTAATCAGGCGTTTATTAATATGATTAACATTAATTACTGGAGCGAAGAAAAAAAGTTGCTTCGTTTGCCCGTAAAATGTGTACATTTTATAAACAGAATTTTGACTATCAAGCAAAAGTACATTTAATTATAAAATTTAATTAGTTGATATGCGGGTAGTTTATAATTATTTACGCTGTGGTTAAATTAAATTTTTAATTTAAATTAATATATTTAATTGGTCTGGTAAATTAAAATAAATATGAAAATATATGAAAACAAAAATTTTAAATGTCCAAAGCTCACAAATTTTTTCGTCTTTCAGATCATTAAAACAGATATATTTATGTTAAACTAAAATCAGTTCAAAATTAAAATAAATTATCATTCTAATGATGTCCGACACAATTATTATTCTATTTTTTCATATTACATAATTATTCCAGTTCCAATTTTTTCCTTCCTTTTTTCACTTTATTTTCTTCATCTATTGTTTATAATTTATTCAACTCTTATCTTTATCACCGCACAATGATGAAATTTATTTCCTCTCCACATTTTGCATATACCTGCAACAGTCATCTGTCTATATTACATTTATATACAAAGTTTATCGTTAAAACTGATTACATCAAGTTTAATATGAAAAATAAATATGAGCAATGCAAAAAAAAGTAATTGTAAATACAGCAATTGCAACACAACTATTGGTCTTACAAAACAATCAACGAAAAGAAACAAAGAGTGTATACTCGAACAATTTGCGATAATTAAAAAGTTGTTGAAAGAAATAAATGTTGGCAAAAAAAAGTTGATACACTTGTTGCAATATGATAATAATTAATAATTAATAATACAAAAAGTGTATTATTTGTGTGTGTTTTATAGAATTTTAAATTAGAGTTCTGTCGAAAGGAATATAATTGCGTTAGATGCAGAATGCGAAAGCAATCTCTCTCCCTAAGAGCGGAGAAATTCGTCAAACATACATAGTTATACCTATACGTATATGCTTAGCCAATCGTATTCAAACCGATCGAGTATTAGTTAAACATCTCTTTACATCACACTGTGTGCTACGTTGCCAAATCATTTTTTTTTTCAATTTAGTTTCACAATAATTTTTCCTTCGTATATTTATCTCGTTTTTCCGTGCAAATCAACATTGACTTTTTTGGTTTAAA
>JABFPM010006434.1:0-10152 GCA_022817325.1 Idris sp. 1 HC-2018
GTACTATTTTTTATTACATTATATTGTTAATAAACTTGTTATATTTATCAAAATGTATATAATTTATTACTAAACTTATCTAAATATTAATCAAATAATACTAGTTAAATCAAGTTAATAAAACTGTATTACAAAATTGCTTCATTGCTCATGTGCGATTAAACAATGACCCACAGGCCTATGTCGGTAATTTCAATTTAAAAATGTTAGTAATGAATTCCAATATTTATTTTACGTTATGTTAAATAATTATACATAAAGATACCTGAAAACTATTAATATAAATGGATTCAATTCACAAAATGTAATTTTTCTATACAATAAACAAAAAAGTTCTATAATAAGTTAATAGTTTTGACAAAATCTCTCTAGTAATCAAATAAATATATTTAAAAATTATTTTTAAAGAATAAACAGTTGTTTAGTTTTTATTAATTTAAAGCGATCAATATTTTTTTTGTTAAATTCATATACGTTTTTTTTACTAATTAACAATTATTAATTTGTCTTAAAAATGATACAAAATTATCTAAGTTATGTTGAAAGAAATAATTACATGTACAGAAAAGTCATGTTGAAATAAATACAATTTTGAATACCGTATATTTTATTATCAAAACATATATAACAAAAATTAAGTTTCCTTAAATTACTAAAAAAAAATTTTATTTACTCCAGATAATCTCGCATTTGTAACTAATAGTCTAAAAAAACATGTGAAAGTTATACACTTTTCATATATTTTATTTTTAATATCGAACTTTTATAAACTAATAATTAATTTTTTGAACAGATGTTTATACATTAAAAAAACTAACTGAAATTTACATCATATTATAATGATTTCATTGTAGTTTTAATCCTGTTTTTATTTAGTCTTAGATAATATTAATTCTAATTGTAAGTTTTTTTTATATATTAAATAAATGTACTGTAAATTAAATTTGGTTACATAACTTTATGAATAATTTAAATGAATACGTAACGTAAACTAGAATAATTCAACATTAACTAGAGTTTGTTTATGGGCACGTATCTAACTAATATAACAGCTTACACATCATATCATCGTACATCTCAACTTAACAAATTAATATAAACTAAAAAGTATAACTATAAAATAATTGAATACTATACATATGGGGCATTCTGCGTCAAGCGGGACACCTCTGTTTTGCAATGACATTTTAAAACGTTAATATTAATATGTACGTATTATCAAATAAGGGTTTATTATACATGAATCGAATGATTTTTTCACGTAGATTAAGATTATTTAACTAATTAATTAAATTAACTAAGAAAATATAACGATAAATGTAAAAATAAAAAATAACAAGATTTTTTTATAGTTGAACCCCTTTAATTTTTTTAAAATATTTGTTAAAAAACTTACCTGAGTATCTAGTTTATTTTTTCAAAACGCATAAATGGTAAGATGAATGATTAAAAAGATATTTTACTTTGAAATATCATGTCAAATTCCATCTCTCGAAGACTATCTGTCAACCTCAAATTTTGAATGTGAGATATATTTTTCGAACACTTTGTCAAATTGAATAATAGAGATAAATACATCTTATTGAAATTTTTTATTTACTAAAATTTAAAAAAAATTAGTTTTTTCTTTAATTACTATTCTATCAATGTTTAACTTTTACTCATCTTTTGTCTAATTTATGAGTGCAGATAATTATCATCATTCTTATCACTATTATTTGTTCATTCAAGAAATGTTCCTTTTGCTTTGTGTTATGATAGATTGAAAAGTTGTGAAACGATTACAACAGCAATTTCAAAAATCCATTCACGCTGACAGTCATCTTTTAAATGAAACGCATAAAAAATGCTTTGAAAAATGCCAATTACAAGGCTCAAATAATTTAGAACATCAAGAAACAAAGTCAACTGATTCTGAAGCTTTATCTTTTAAGGAATGAGCGAATCAAACAACTAAACAAGTTGAATTTAATGAAGACTTATTAGAGACATTTTTACAAGCTAACATCCCATTGAAGAAAGTTGACCATCCTGCGAAACGTAAATTGTTCACAAAATATTTAAATGACAATGTTGTCATTCCACAAAGCACAACTTTACGAAATTATTTACCAAAACTTTACAACGAAAAAATTGATAAAATAAGAGAAGCAGTAGGAGAAAATAATATCTGGATTTCAGTTGATGAAACAACAGATGCATGTGTGCGATACGTTGTAAATGTAATAATCGGCGTTTTAAATGAAAAAGGTTCAGGAAAGGCTAGAATATTGACATGCGAAACCTTACCAACTGTTAACGGTAAGACGATGGCTGCATTGATTGAAAATGCTCTGCAAATTTTATGGCCGTCAAAAATCTTTTACGAAAGAGTGCATATTTTTACTTCAGATGCCGCCCCTTATATGGTTCTCAACGCTGCGATGTATTATTCACAAAATTTTGATAAAATTAAAGATGTCATTAAAAAATTTGATTCAAAAGAAACAAAATTCATAGAACTGGCCAAAAATGTGTTGTAAAAAGAAAGTGTCAAGTCAGATACATTGTTGATCGCAGAAAATTTCAAAATAATTTCAAAGAATATAGACAAATTACAAAACACAAGTCTTGCGCTCAATGAAAGTCTATCCCTTGTTAGTAAAGTGAAAAATCAGTTATTAGATAAACATGAAATTGGTAAACATGAAAAAGCACTCAATTCTTAAATTAAATTTTTCCATCAAATAGTTAGAGAATACATTGAGAGTAGATTTGAGAGTAAATTTCCAAAAGTGCAGCAACAACGCAATGGTATAGATTGTGGCGTATGGGCAATTTTTTTGTTTCTCTTTTGTATGGTATTTTTCCTAAAAAGATTGAATATGATTATACTTCAATGAGAAAAACTTTATTAGAAATCTTAGATTGGGGCTAAATAAAACGTTTTCCACATAAAAGAAAACACATATTGCAGAAGAAAAACTCCAGAATTAAATTCGTGAAACCAAATTTTTGTGACAAAAATTTTCAGAAATCAAAACTATGAGAACTTTGAATAATACAAGTTGAGGTGTTAATTTGCCTTTTAATGTCAATGGAAATCAGAAAATGTTTACGATAATTGATCAAAAATCCACAAAATGTACGGAATTGACGAAAAATGATAAACTCAATAAAAATAGTCAAAGCTCGTCGACAAACAACACAAAATTTGTTTCTTCATCCCTTCAAACTAATAAATCTCAATTATGATTCTTAAAAACTACTCCATATAACTTAGTTAATGGAAAACAAACTATTTCCTCAGTAAAGAATGCATCTAATGATTCAAATTTAATTTCTATCTACCAAAACAAATTGACACAAAATAATATCGAAAATCGTGTTAATACTAAGTTACAGTCTATGCTCATTTCAACGAATTCAACAAATAATAAACCATTTAAAACAAAAGTTAGAACTTTGAGTCAAGATTTTAATAGAAATAAAGTAAAACCGACTTTTGTGAGTAACAGGATAACCGATGAAAACGCAAAAAACAATCTGTATTCTTCTTCAAAAAAACAAGGTGTTTCTAGAAGCTCAGCAAACATTTACAACTAAAACCAGTACCTTTTTTATAGATGACAAATTCTCTAAAAAGATCAATACTAATAAGACAAAATTAGTTTCTATCTTGAAAAAGAACAATACAGTTCTAGGGAATAATAAAGACGATAAATATACTTTTTTTGATCAAGGAAATAAGAATCACAAAGTTCATTCAAAAATCACCTTAAAAACATGTACTAATTCCACTAAAGACTTACTAGTCAAAACAGATGGTACAGATAAGTCAAAATTAGTATCATTAACTGAAGATAATGAAAATAGTAGATAAAATTTCAGTCCGTTCTTAAAAATTCTCAACATGTTTGAAAGCAAAAAGAATCACTGTTGTCTTGCAAAGATGAAGTTCTGCCAGTTTTGAACAATAATAAATCATTTTATGAAGATCGAATTAATAAAACTCAAGATGGAGAATTGAAAATGTTAAAAATTGAGAACAACTGTACTCAAGAACTTCTTTTGAAAGAGAATACTACCGATTCACACACTTCTGAAATAGAATCAGACCAAAAGATTCAAACTAAAAAACTTAATGCATTTATGATAATCGTTTCATCAGATGAAAATGATTATATTCCTGAAAAAAATTAAGAAATTCACAATATTTCATGTTATCATTGAAAAATTCTTTAAGTTTATCAGATGATTATTCAATAAGTAAAAATAATCCTCTTAAACAAAATATTATGAGCAAAGAAGAAAAAGTACACTCTCTAGTGCCAAAAAATCAATCGGAAAAAATAAAGTTGCCACTAAAATTATCATTAGAAAATGAAAAAAAGAATAACTAATTATATGTGGTTAGGAGATGACATTATTAATCATTTTTTAAACATTTTCAAAATAAATTCTATTTGTGTGCCTCAAGATGTTCTCTATATACAACGTCCTGAAAGAATAAAACCTGTTAACTTAAACGATAAACACATACAAATTGTGTATAGTAAATCTCACAATAATTTTAATCTTCATCATAATGGTAACACGGGAGGTCATTGGGTTTGTAGTTACTATGACACTAATAATATTTATATATACGATTCATTAAATAGTTATCATTTACTTGAACTTCATAAGGTTTTTTTAAAACAAGTATATCCTTTTTATTCTTTTGAAAAAAAACAGTTATATTTCGTGAAGTCGATAGCCAAATGAATGGTGATGATTATAGAGTGTTGGCTATAGCTTTTGCAACACCTATTGCTTTAGGTTTTACTCCAGAAATAATAATTTATGACCAGTTAGAAATGAGAAGACATCTTTTGAAAATGTTGAAAGAAAATAATTTAAAACATTTTCCAGTTACTGGATTTATACAAAGTGCTGGAAATATACAAAGAAATATATTATATGATAACACAAATAAAATTCAGACCACTTCACAAATTATAAGTGTCCCCGATGAAAACAAAACACTCAATGAAAATAATACTAATTATTTATCTAAATTAATTATGAAAAAACTGCGTAATAGAAGTTATTATTTAAATAATAAATCTACAATTGTGGAAAAACAGAAAATTCGAGTTTAAAATCGTTCAAAAACTAAAAAATTATGTGATACAAATAATGGTTACAATTTATCTAAATTAATGATAAAAAACAGCTTAACAGAATTCTATATTAAAGTAATAAATCAAAAATTGTAAAAAAAATGAAAAGTGCTTATCGTAATATTATTTCAACAGAAAAAGTACGCCAATCAAGAGAATTATATATAAGAATTATCACAAAATCTTTAAATAATAGAGTGGAATGGAAAAAAATATCTATTATTAAAAATCGATTGAAAGCTATAGAACTCTTCACTGGTGTTTGGAGAAGACAAAGTTATATGTTTTACTTAAAAAAATATATAAGAGTTAAAAAAAAAAAAACTGAAGTCTGTTTAGCTCAAGCAACAAATTGTCCTCAGAATTCAACTTCGGATCAAGTATAAGCATTATATGAACTTTCTAGGCATTTGCCTTCATCTGAAGCATATTATTATGGCATATGTAATAATGACTTACAATCAGAAAAATTAAGAAGTTCCCAACTTAATGAAGATACAAAATTATTAGTTGTAAATGCAAAAGGTCAGATCTCGGATATATTGCATTTATTTGAAGACAATGGTAGCAAGAAGACTTGGAATTGTGATGATTTTTATTTAAAATCAATAATTCTCATATTATAAATCGGTACGAATTATTATGATCATCTTTCGAGACCCTAAAAGTTAGAAATGTTCACAAGTTTGTGAAAGAAATCAAATTTTACTCTCGAAATTATATGTGAAATAAAATGGGTCACTTATATTTATGTTATGCAGAAACTATTACATGTTTATCATCATTTTTACCTGTATTGCTTTTAGCTCCTCATTTTTTCAATGTGAGATACATCAAAAGACATATATAGATTATTTGATTGTAATAAGGAACAAAGAAAGAGAAAAAGCAAAAAAAATACAGACATTATTTGAAATCAATTTGAATGAAAACGAAATAATGAATAAATATAATAAAGCTTTTAATGCTTTTACGAAAAAATCAATAGATACTGCCACAAACATTTGCATCTCATGTCAAAATCTTTGTTTAAGAAGAGAAGTTACTTTAATGGGTTCTACAACAAATCCTCTGGATAAAAAAAAGTGGTTCGGATTCAGAGCTATCATGCAAGAAAATAATGTTGAAGAAAGCGATTATATTTGCAATTATTGTTTAAAAAAATTTCGTAACAACGAAATGCCGCCTCGTTGCATTCAAAATAATTTGTTGGTTGGTACAATACCTGAAGAAATAGCAAGCTTGAATACTTATGAACAAATTTTAATTCAAAGAGCCAAGGCATTTCAAGTTATACAACGTATGAATACAGTCATGAAAAAAAAATACAAAATAAGAATAAAATTCAAAAAGTTAAAGGAGCAGCATTTTACTTGCCATTACCATTAAAAGAAACGATGAAAAAAATCTGTAAACCAACCGATCCAATTAATTTGAATCATGAATTGCATATTTTGATGCATAGTCTGCCAACGAAATCTAAGAAAGTATTGGAAAATTTTGTAAATATGGGACATGTATACAAAGCTATAGGACGTTTAATCAAAATAAATAAATTTTACAAAGATATAACCTTATAAGAACATCCAAATGACTTATCATCTGATAATTTGCAAGAAGTTGAATTTGAAATTGAAGAAACTGTAAAAAAAATTACTGCGGACTCGGTAGTTACTAAAGATGAGAACAAACGTGCTTTATTAACTCAAACCGATACAAACGATAGTTATTACGAGCAATTTACTATTTATCGCATGTATGATAACCGGATAAATACAACTTCATCAGCTTTGTACCAACAATTTAAAGTAATTGATGATCCACTAGGTATGCATAGTAATACCTTGGATCTTATGTGCTTTCCAGATATATTTTCTGTTGGTGTTTGAAGATAGATGTATACACTTGACTGATTTTGAGTATAATAAAACAAGACTAAAGTTCAAAAATCCAATATTTAAGCATAATCTATCATATATCTTTTATTTGTTAGATGGCACTAATAAACGACAAATAAGTGCAGGTATTTTTCAAAAGATGAATATTACCAATTCTCGTGAACGTTATACTGTATCAAACTATTTAGAATTAATGTCAAAAGAATTATTAAAAAGTAATTAAAGAACAATGTTTTCACGACTTTGAAATACAGAACAGTATTGGAACATTTCAAGAAATAACATGAAATACATGACAGAAAATTACGGTCCAGTCACTTGGTTTATAACATTCAGCCCAGCTGAATGGTTATGGTCTGACTTAATTCAATATCTTCATGAAATCAATCCAAATGTTATGCCGAATTCGCTTTGGTAAATTATTGCAAAGTGACATTGAAACTTTAAATTTCAAAAAAGTAAACTTTAGATCGTCCAAATATTCGGAAATACTAACTTATTACCAACTTGTCATTTATGCTATACTATAAACTATGCTATGATTGAAACTATTTCATTTGAAGAAATTCAATTTATTGTTCGAGATTCTGTACAATGTTCTGAATATGTAAAAAAAATAATTGATAAGTTAAATAAAAACGAGGAAAACCATTCATTAACTGCTGAGCTCGCAAAGATTATAACTATTAAAATACACTGAAAGAATTATTATTTTAAAAATTATGATCAGTGCTAGTAAACTGAATGCATGAAATACTTATGAGATTATATTCAATCACCATTTAAAAAAAAACTAGCAGTGACAGAACTTTTTTATATATTGTTTAAAAAAGTTCAAACGTTATTTGAAAAACTTCTAGCACCGCTATAGTTCTTTTAAATAATGATTAAATATCTGTGACTTATAGGTAAAACCATATAACTCCATTTTTCTAAATGTTCAGAAATTAATGTTTTTAATTTTCAAAAATCGATTTGAAATTTTAATAATACAAAAGTTTCTCAATGTAACTTATTTATGGTTATCGATTCATGTGATCAAGACAAGTTTTTTGAGATATATAAAAGGAAAAAAAAAATTATATGCATAACGATCAAAAAATGAATAAATGGAGTTAACTGATTTTTCTGTAAGTTGGCTGGAGTTACCTTGTTTTTCCTTTAATTGTCATAAATATGCGTTGTTACTTATATACAATTATTAATTAACATAAATTTATCTTTTTTTATCAATAATATCAAAAATACAGCTTCTGAATCGCCTTTTTTTAAAAGCATTTTTTAAATTGAGCACAGTAATTTGAACTACAATATGCAGATGTCATTTTCTATCTCCATATTAAAAATGTTTTAGATGATAATCATAACATTAACAATTATATTAGTACTTCGGGTTTGTTTATTGATGCCACGCCGGATCTCGATGGTGGTGATATGTCAACTTGGTTGAGTAACCTGTCATTAGAACACCTGGAAGTGTCTGCGTTCACAGATAACCATCAAAATGTTTCTAACATTGTTCAAATTGTTAATTAGGACATCGAAAATTCAAAGACATATTTAGAAGAAGATAACTCGGGAAAAGAGCATTCTAATGTATTGAGCAATATAGACAAATTTGCAACAATCCGAGCAACAATCATTAGATATCAAAAACGATATTTTGTTTTATTGAAATTTAACGCAAATTTATGATGACGAATGATTTTTTTTGTTTTTTTTTTACAAAATATATTTTTTTTAGTTTTTTAATTTTTTTTTATTTTTGTTGTTTATGTTTAATTTTTAACGATTTAGGTAACGAAGGGGATAATTCAAGGAATCATGTTACGGGAATTGAACATTCACGAAACAATTCAGTGCCAGAGTGGCTTGATAACGCTAATGGAGAAACCTCTTTTTCTGAAAATGATACAGAACTATTTCTATCTAAATTCAACTTTGCTGCTTCTTTTTCAGTTTTTTTGTTTTTTATAGGGTTTCATAAATATATATTTTTACAGAACAATCGAGTGAACGCTCTTCAACTGCCCAATCTAATCTTCGAAAAATAAGGCATTGAAAAAGAAATGCAGGCAAGCATTATGTAACACAAACTGACAAAGAAGTCAAACGTCGCGTCTGCTTAGCTCTTCTAAATTGTAAATCAAAATGTCGTCTGAAAGTTTCGACGGAAAATCAACTCAAACATTTTGAAGCATATAGGACTGAAGGATCATATGTTAAACGTAAAATGTACACGAGAGCTTACATACACATACACGTGAATCCAAAAAATCGTTTCCGAGGAATTAATGTTAAAAATCGCACATGTACAGCAACATACTTTTAAAATACTGAATCTGGAAAACAGAGAGTATGTTGAAATTGCTTTCGTCTGACTTTTGGTGAAACCAACTCTTTTTTGCAAAATATTGTTTCAAAATTATACACGGACGAAAGTTTAACTGAACTTGAATTAAGTGGCCATAACACCCCTCCGAACAAGACTTCTGATGCAAAAATGGAAGAAATTATGAAGCATATCACAAAATTTCCGGCCTACGAGAGCCATTACTCCAGAAATCACACATTGAAGAATTACCTGCCTGTGAATTTGACTGTCATCAAAATGTATAACCTTTACAAGGATGAGGTTATAAATCCTGCGAGTCTTCATATTTATCGTCAAGTTTTTGCTAAAACAGGGTTAAAGTTCAAACAACCCCAAATTGATGACAACCCCAATCAAACATAAAAAGGACAAAAACAAATTGCGAGAAATTCAACATCTTCAGACCGCTCATCATGAAGCAGCCGATGAAGCTTATAAACAGAAATCTAAGAACAAAAAGGGATCGGAAAAGTCTAATGGTTCATCAGTTGTTGGTTCTTTCGACTTGCAACAATTCCTCTCAACTCCAGCCTTGCAGACATTTGTGTCATTTTATAAGCGACCTTTGTGGTCTTTTAATCTGACAATTAATAATAACACGTCGAAGCAATCCAAATGTTACATGTGGCATGAAGCAATAGCCAAAAGGGAGGCTAACGAGATCTCTTCATGTTTGTACAACTTCATCAAAAATTTGAACCCTGCTGTAAAGCATCTAACGCTCTATTCGGACAGT
>JABFPM010006435.1:0-10151 GCA_022817325.1 Idris sp. 1 HC-2018
CTTTATTTCGACTAGGTTTTAAAGTTTTTTTTTAACTATAATTTTCATCTATAATTTATAACAAAAACATTATTTATTTTAATAATTACATTGTCATCAAATTATTTTAAAAATGCTTGATTAATTCTTAAAAATTCAAACAATTTCGATCTAACTATTTCTTATAAATTACAAAATTTTTGTTCAGCGATAAATCGTGCATAAATTGGCTGCAAATTTTTCCAAGCATATTTTACAAGAGGATATCAAGTAGTACAAACATTACTTCTAAATGAGAAAATAATAAAGTAATTCATTTCACATTAATTTTCTTCAATATTTTGCATGAGCGACTTACGTTTTGCTCAATTTTCTGCGAATAAAAGTAGTAAGTAATACAATGCAAAAAAGCATAACGAATAAAATTTTTTGTTATCCATTTTAATTAATGATTTAAAAATGTTGCTTTTGCCAAAGTAAAAGTTAAACAGCGGCAGCGTTAAAGCTTCCGTGCCCGTGTTATTCAGTCTTTTGCTGTTGCTGGTGATCTTTTATTCATTCAAACGCTAATTAAAGGTAAACTTCTGTACTCGACACACGCGCGTACAACGTCACCTGTCCCTGTGTATGAGCTGCAACGTATACGAAGATCCATTGTTTGAAGAGCTTCTTACAAATTAGCCGTGAATATTCATGCGTCGCCGTCACATAAAACCACAGCCCGTGAGATACGTTCTTTGGCAGGAAAACTATGTTAAAGTCTGCCAACTTGTAGAAAGATAAGTCGCAAACATATTTAGTAACAAAGTGGGCCTCCTCACGAAACGATGGAATACAAATGTCAATGAAAATTACTAATTGTATGTTTTATTAATGTTATTATTCTGGAATTCGCTTGCAATAAATGAATTTTAACTTATTTAAATTTACAATGATTTATTTATTTTTTTAAAAGCAAAAATGTTATTAAAATGATTACATGGCAAATAAATACTAGCTCTTTATAGGTATTCTAAGATTAAATTTTGATGAGGGAAAAAACATAATAAAAAAGAATTGAAAGTGAGGACAAAAAATTCGTAACTCGCAGATATATTTTTGCTTCAATAAAATTTCAAACTTTTAGTGTCAATCAATCGGATAAATGTCATCAACTGGTATTTTTCTCTGTGAAAATATATATTTCCATTAATAATTCTTTTTTTCGGCCTTCGTTATACAAACTTGAAAATGTATTTTTCCGATTTTCAAAAGCGAAATAAATATTATTATACGAGAAAAATGTTGAAGCAACCGGGACTATTTCGTAAACATTGTCAGCACCTTTTGCAAGACCAGAATGCACTCTGCTTATTTCATAAAACTCGCCGGCTGGTGCATTCAAGAATTTTCTTTTTTAAATTTGTTATCCGTTATTAGATGATCCTCACTTTTATTTCTACATTTACACTCTCATTTCAGAATAAAACCTTTTTAAATTAAACGGGTAAAAGTAAAAAAGTATGAATTATTTAAGCTTCAGAAACTTTCTTGAATTTGTCTCGTTTTATCTTTTTCCAAAATTAAGAAATCAAATTGTGCCAGCAACAATAATTGCTATGAAAACGGACACAGTATGAAACGCAACGTCAAAAAAATGAATAACGCCGCGATCTCCTCGACCATTTCGCCTCGTTTCGCAAAAAGTGTTTCGTAACGAGAACGAGATGTTACGAGCTTATATTATGCTCGTAAACTTGTTGTCTGTGCACATAAGCGATGCAATGAAGATTGTCCCAGCATATTCGCTTGTAGTCGCAACCTGCACGATACTCGTTTACGAGTTACAACGCTTCGACACCTTTATCTTTTTCTCCGTCTGTGGTCACTTCATGCAACCTCTTTCATTGGTTGCGTATTATTATCTGTGTATTTATTGGCCATTGTCGTGCTTTCTATTTGGGCCGCTTTTGCAAATTTATACCATCGAGCGTCATAACACAGTTTATAGCTAGCTTTAAAAGCTTTTTAATCATTTATATTCCTTATTCCATTCGATTTTATTTGGTCGTGACTGTTAACGCCATCTTTATTGCAATATTATTAGATTGAAAATTGGAAAAGTTTTTTATTAATAAAAAAGATTTATGTTTTTAAAAAGTAAATATAAAAATATTAAAAATAAATAATACAAAGTTTCTGAAGTCATGGTTGAGTAGTATAATCAGTATTTAGTCAGACTAAAGTTAAGCTTCAGATTTCAAGCACACTATCATTAACTGTTAATTTTTATTTCTTCTTATGTATCCAAATATACAGAGTTATTATTTGGTATAATAAATGTTATTTTCTGCCTAATCCATTATTTTCAACATTATAAAAGTTACATGCACTTTTTTATACGAGTATTACAAAAATTATAAACAAAACATGTATGCATCAAAAATGCGAAATTAAGCAGTATTTGTTCATATTTTTTTATATTCGCAAATTGCAGATCGAAAATGTACCCTTTAGTTTGTTTGGTTTAGCCAGTAGCCTTTAATTCAGATTTATTCGTGCTCTCGCACACTTGCGGCAGTTTTCTCATTGTGCGAATGTGCTAACTATATTGCACAAAAATAAATATATTCCAGTTTGCAAATAAATGCACTGTGTTCAGTTTCAGAATTTTGATATTTGTTTTCATTTGAGCGTTTATAACCGATACGGTATCAAATGTTACGGGTAGTACTTTAAACAAAAATATATATTGAATAAATATCTATTCCTACACTACAAATACGATGATAAAATAAACTGAACAGACATACTTGTCTAATCAACTCGTAGATTAATACAACATTTAGTAAATATTTTAACTTTGTTCTTAATTTCGTTATTCAAGCAACAATAAAGTACTTCAGCGTAGTGTACTTAAATATTGATTCTAAAAAAGCTTCATACTATTTATGAATATATGTACTGCATTTTCAGAACATATTTTCAAAATAACAGTTCTAGTAACATAAATAAATGAAACAGAACCAGAACTGTTATTCACAAGTACAACATGTGTGATTTCAAAGAAGGTATAATACTAACGTTAAGTTCAAAAAAATTCATTTATTACGCACCAGTCTAAAATAATTTTTATTAACACTTGGAAATCAAAAGAATTCAAAATACGATAAGTAAGTACAATCAAAATATTAACAAATTTAAATTGATTAGGTGGATTTAAAGAATATTTATATATTGTACATGTAAAGAATTCACTATTTCAAGTTTGCATGTAACAAATACATTAATTAGTAAAAGTATTTATACTTTTTATACATTGCGTCTTTATTTGTACATATTTTAGATTAAGTGTTAAATTTCCATAAAAAATGTTGTTAATATTTCAGTAATTGTTAATAAATAATTAACAATACAATAGAAAAATAATTATGAGATTTTAAAGATAATATGTCATAAACTTAAAAGAGCATTGAACAACCTGCTCTCAAGAGTATCCAATAGTTGCTTTAACAGTCACAGGATATTGTAAACTGTAGCAAACGTTTGATGAGCTTCGTTTTCACGCTTTCTCGTCAATCGCTTTTGTGAAAATCGCACATGTACATTTTCCTATTGCTGTACAATTTCATTGAAATTGCGTCGAGTTATGCATGTGTTTGTTCTGCTAAAAATATATAGAAGCTGATCGAAAAATGATTATAATTGTGTATCTTATAATTTATAAAAACCGTACCAAATTTAATTGACATTAGTTGAAGATTTAGTTAAAAAAAGATGCATAAGTAAGATAGAGCAAACACAATTTTTAGATTAGATAACGAGGTTTCGCGGCGAAAACTTAATAGTGATTAGAGTATAACACGAAGAGAGTGAATTTGAGTATCAGAGGATCAAATTAAACTAGAAACGATTAAACGCAAAGTTCAGTTACTAAGAAAAGAAATCATAAGTTTTATATTAGTTTGGTTTATAAAACTTGAAAATTCATTCGAAATTTCGTGAATATATTGTACATAAAATAAGGGAAATAAGCTATTACAGAAGATATTAGATTAAACAAATAAAAAATATTTCTCATAATTATCAAGTAAAATTATTTGAAGAAAAATTTCTTTTTTTATTATAATTCAATTTAATAGTACAATAATATATCACAAGCCTATTAAACTAACGTGGCGTATCAACAGATTAGCTATAGATACATGACAGAGCTTTTAATTAGATTCTATATCATACATCACGTTTTCGACATGACCAATCTTCTAATATTTTTTATTAAATTTGTCCTTTCTGGTTATGATAGACATTAAATTATGACTAAGTTTAAGATTTTTAACTTGTAAGTAACCTTTGATAATAAAAAATTTTGAATAATAATATTCTGAATGGAAATATTTTTGGTTTAACTTGAAAAAGTTTATTCTTTTATAGATCTTTTATCTTTTATAGAAAGATAAAGAACTTTCAATCTAAATCTTCAAAAATGTTAATAACTTGGAATCACATTTTAAAAACATTAAAATTCTTTTTAACTTGTGTTTGAAAAAGTGAAAGTTGCATTCAGTTGATTTATATCTATTTATTTATGACTTTATATTTATCACTTCTTTTTTAATTCTTGATTTAAAATTGTTTCATTAAAAATAGAGTAATTCTTGAATCAAGATTTAATTCTGGCGAAATACCAAAAAGAATTTCAACTTAATTTAAAAAAAAACTTTAATCCTAAATCAAAACATACCTTCTATAAGTATGTAGGTATAAAATTTATAAAATTACATTCTTTCATATTTGCAAATTAAGTCACAAGAGTAATAATCTATTTTCAACTCATCTTATTAGTATTCTATAATTAATCTTCCGAAGGACTCTGTTTTACATTTATACAATTCTGGATAACTTTATAGCAACTCATATTATCCATCAATGGAACCAGATGGAAATAAAATATGTGCATTTTAGTGAAGTTAATAAAGCAAAAAAGTTATTAAAGCAAAACAAAATATAGCAAGTAAAATGTGAACAGAGTGCAGAAAAAGTGAGTCGTTGACGGAAAATAAAAGCAGTTTTAGATATGTGTTACATGAAGATAGGTTCGTCAGCCGCAGGATTAGTTTTGTTTCAGGGCAATTTGAATTTAGATTAGTTGTCGCAAATTGACGAGACCGATCGCCATACGCTTCTAGGTCATTGCACCTGTGTTCACATCACAAACTTGCACGTCAATAAATTGTACAATCACATATATACTTATTTGAATTCAATCAATCATCGTTAAATTGATTGCAAAATCGTTATTCGACATGCTTATTCTGGCTCTTTTTAAAATCCTCTTACAAAAATAGTTAAATCCGTGTATTTATAAAGATTCCGTTTTCATCGAGTATAAATAAAACAAATTAAACATCGCCTATCTACATATCTGTTTTAAGTAAATAATTATTAATAATTCGTAAATCTTGTCAGATGTAAAAATATGACTTTTTGCTGTCGAAAATAAAGATTTTAGTTAAACATGTTCTACTGAACAGCATAATGAACAAATAAATCAGTTTGTAGTTCTCAAACAAAATATTTTTTTAATCAAGTTAAGAGAAAACTTTAGTTTATTAACAGAGTACAGTTTGTAACTCGATTTATTGTAAATAAAACATTTCTTACACTTGTATTATAATTTAGCGATACTACATTGATTTTAAAATATATATTAATTAAAATTTAATTCTATAATATCTTTGATTAATGAGTTTTTATTTTTGAGGTAGGCATGATGAAGTCAATAGTTTGGTGTCGATTTCCAAAGTTTACTAAACCATTCACAAAAAGTTAGTATACGGATTGGGAAAGTTCATCCTTCTGAGAAAACGAAATTCCTTCATTTCGCTATACTATCATAATTCCTATCACGTACTTTCCCTACACCAACCATTGTTTCAAGAAGAAATTGATACAAAAGTAATATAACATGTAATAGATACAATTACAGCACCTCGACTAATGCTTTTGAATATTTCAATAGCACTGAATTTCAGACAATATTTCATTAAAGAAGAAAAAGACTCTCTCTTTTAGCTTTTTAATTTATTTTTGTATTTCGAGGAACTTCATTACATTAAATTAAATGTTAATAAATTAATATTAAACCTAATAACTACTTATTTATAAAATCAATTATAGCATTAAATAAAATGACATATTTAATATTCTTAAAAGCATAAAATTTGTTACTGATTAAATTACTCTAATTTAATATTCCTAATGTAAAGGAGAACAAATCAAAAATACTAATTCAAGAAAGGTAAGAAGTAAAGAAAATAGAATAATTTCTGTAGCCGTTGACATGTATTAATCTTCTTTGAATCGCCTTTAGTATTCATCACCTCGATAGCACATTTAGCAGGTATCAAATACCCTGCATTTTTTCATCTGAATTTATCGACGGTCGTCCGCTTTGGGACTTAAGAAGAAGGGGAGTGGGTCGCTCGTAACTTTCTTGATTGATCGTGAACGTTGGAAAAGCCCTCAGTCAAAGTAGATTTTTTTTCTTGCTGCTTCGTTCGTACCCTTTTGTCTTTGTTGATATGAACGCGCGCTCTTTCTAAAGGGAAACCTGTTCGAAGATAAGAAGGAACCGACTAAGTCCATTCACTTTCTTTGTAGATTATTTAAATGAGGACATTTTGCTCAAAATGGTACAAAAATGTGTAATGAACATTCACCGCTTGAGTTTTTCACGACTGAAATAATTTATGACGAAATTTGAAAAGGGATCAACATTTTTCTCAAGGATTAAGAAAAATAAGAAAAATTACTCGTTTTCATTGGCCAAATTATATATGAAAGTTTTGCTTCAATTTGTATATTTAATAATTTAATGCTTCAAAAATTAATTTATGAAACAGTTATTTTCTGTGGCTTCCGGTAATAACCAGGTTAGTGACATTTCAGAAAAAACGAAATTTAGTTTTTTATTAAGTGTGTTTAAAAAATTTTACTTCATCGTATAATAACAATTTTGAACGTAACCACTAGAAAATATTTTATTTTAGAGATCTCTTATGAATTTACCATAATATGATGAAAATAAATTAAGTGAACATACTAAAAAATAAAATAAATTGTGTTCTTTTTTTTAAATGTGACTTACCTGGTTATTACCGGAAGCCACAGTTTTTATAAGAAATTCTTTTAAACTTTAAAAATGATAGATTTCAATAATCAAAAATTTAGTTTGATTAGTTAAAACGAAAATTTCATTCTGACTATATGGTGATCGTAGCTTTGTAAATAGAAGAATTATCATGGAGTGAAAAATTTACTCGAAGTATACACTCCTACGTTTCATTTAGGTGGTCCACTTTCTGCGATGTTTTTCTACGTTAAGTGCTCGAAGTGTAAAGTGACTCGATTCCTCTTCTAAAATGTAAATGAGCTTTGATAGACTCGTCGACTTTACATTAAACATTAAAATTTTCATCAAGCTGCCTAATGTAATAAAAGTGTATACAATAATTTCATAAATTTGTGTAGCTATAAGAATTTCGTTGTTCAATTAACCAAACACTTTTTTTGTATTTTAGATATAAAGTATTATGAACTTGCAAGACATTCAAAGCAAAATATTTTTTGTAATTAAAATAAACCAAAAATTCGGTCATGTCATTATGTAAACCAACAGTGGATTAAGTTTTCCTCAGTATTCTAAGAGAGACCTTCTTAATGATTATTGCAGAATTAGACATTTAAATTAATTTGCCTAAAAAATCTTATTTCTTTTGCTTCATTCATAATGTTACTTTGACGAAAGAAGTCTTTTGAATGTTTTATGATGCTTTCTCGTTTGTTTAAATAATGCACGACTTATGTATGTATGGAAAAATACCAGTTTTTGTCGGTGCAGAAAGATCATCGAAACTCGTATATTTCTTTTTCCCGCCTCACGCTCGTACGAGTGGATTCGGTTTTAAAAGCATATTCGTTGATAGTTGTGTTTTCGCAAACGCTGAAGAATGTGTGCGACTGCCTCGGAATTTACGAAGGCACTCGATGGTCCGAAGGAATATAACGTTTTCGACTATAAAGGCGTGCCGGAAATTAAAATCGATTAACGCGACGGAACGACTGACAGTTGACGCGACTCGTGCCCGTTCCAATACGCTTATGTCAACTCTATCCTCAAATTACGTTTGATCGTATGTACAATACCGATGAATTTCCTTTTACTGCGAATATTTTACGACGCTTTTAGTTCTATTTTCTAGTGCCGTAAATGAAATGTAATAAATGGATGAAAAATAATGATTGAAAATGTTTGTGCATTGGATTGAATGTTTTTTCTTTTTCAATGATAAATTAATGAAAAAAAATGATTAAATTTAAAATTTACGACTTAAAAACAAAATTGAATGTAACTTTGTTTTAAAAATATATTCCATTCAAATGCAAACTATTTTCTTACAACATATTAAGGAAATAATATTGTTGATATAAGTAATTATAATAAAATCTAAATATTGTACTGAAGATAAAGTAAATTGCATTATTGCAACTGTTTAAACATATCTTTATTATGATACTATTCAAAATATTCTAAACTGTGGAATATAATAGCGCAATTAGCTTGATTGTTAAATGTTTTTTGGAAACAATTAAAACTGTAAATGTTAAACTTTGTGGAAAGCAAAAAAAAGTAGCTACCTGTTGCTCTTATCTTTGAACATTTAGGCTTTCGAATGAGATTTTGTTGTCATTAATGATCTAAGAATTTAAGCTTATTCCTGATTGATTTGGTGCTAACGATCAATAAATTTTTATCGCTTCATTACCAAATACCAAAGTCCATTTTAAATCCTGTGTTGACCATAAATATCAAAACAAATGTTTTGAATGTAACACGAGAATGATCAAAGTGATTATTCATTATTTATTTTGCTTCTTTAAAATTAATTTATAACATTCAAAGGTTCAAGTTTTTGAATTATATTTTTCTCGTTTAAGTATCAAGAAAATCTAAATTCAGACATTTAAATATTGCATTATATATGAAATACCAAGATCTACTTAGTACCGTATTTCACTGAAATAGCGTAAACAGCATTCAAGGCAGCAGAAAATTGCAGTTAAATTCTGTAAGAATATCATCTCCGATGCATAACAGTTCGTCTACTATAAATTTTCTAACTGCGTTTTCAGGGCACTACATAAATCCAATTCACGGAGGTGATATGATGTAACACCATTTCCCAAATCATCGCACTTCATTTATACCCTATTTCAAAACTTCTTGACAAAATCTTGAGCAACATTTTTTTCATTTTAAGTAATTTCCTCGCAACTTGTTTATATCTGTCAAGTTAAAGTGAAAACGCAAAAGCATCATTTTTATGTCAAGTTAATGATTACAGGGCCTGTTATCAAAGGAATTACTATCGCATAAAGTTATCACGTATCTGTTAGTGCCGCCTAATAAGGATACCGGTCGGCATTGATTTAGGATTACACTCCACGTTATATACTCAAGAGCGTTTTCATGTTTGATGTACGAGAAAGCTCAGCCATTGCAGTTTGAGACAGATTTACAGTATATCCAATGCCATAGAAGTGAAATAGGAAGAAAGAAGAGGATAAGGGAACCTTTGAATATCGAATTTTCGTTCTCCCTGTCGGATCGAATGTTACGCTGCTCTTTCGGCTTGTCGCGTTCGTTTTCACGCCTCCCCATCTGTTATGTATGATACTTGTTTTATTCTGCGCGCATTCCTCTTTAACTCCCCCCTCCCCCCTCCCCCACTTCTTTTTACCCCGCTCATCACTCTGTTACGCGTTTCTCTGTTTGTACCTTTGTACAATATTCTGGAATTTTTTAGCACAGCGCTTTTATTTTCGTTTGGGTTATGACTGGGTTTACTAATGCGACACACAAAATGTAACAAGGATACACAATAACTACTTGCCACACGCAGTATTCTATTTTCCGCGAGCGTTACCGTCCTTATGCATTTTATGAAAGCGCACATCCTGAACTTTCTCAACATAAAAGCTCAAGACAACCAGAATTGTTATACATCGAATATAATATGATGCTGTTTGCTTCAAAATCGCAAACTTTATTCTCAAAATCTTTGTGTGGTGTCATGATTAGATGTTAAATTATTTGATTAACACTGAATTTATATTGAGATTAAAAGCAA
>JABFPM010006436.1:0-10151 GCA_022817325.1 Idris sp. 1 HC-2018
CTCTCTCTCTCTCTCTCTCTCTCTCTCTCTCTCTCTCTCTCTCTCTCTCTCTCTCTTTCTATCTCTCTCTCTATCTCTTTATCTGTACGCAGTGACGATTGTTGCGTTGACTAACTTTTTGTGTTAAGCACCGATAAGCGGCAGTTATGAGAGATTTCCGGGAATTTTTAATGACTCGTGCATTTTATTAGCATCGATGGGCCCAATTCAGTAGCGTACAATCATGCGCTTCAAAAAACACATTAGTTTTTGTTTTCTTTTTCTATTTTTAAATTTTCTAAAAGTAAACTTATTTTAATGATAATGAATCCACGGGAGGTCAACTGAATTTAAATATAGTTTTTTCCAAAAAAGAATACTACTAATACCCACTTCTTGTAGGGTTACCAACAAGGTCATTTTGATCCGGAGACTCCGGGTTAAATAGAAAAACTCATAATAGACAGTTGTATAAGTGCGAGAGAGAGGTCCTATGATCTCCGGGTTAACTCCAGGGTCAATTGAAGCTGAGAGTTAATAATCTTAACTTTTTGAGATAAATATATATTTTTAATTTCATATTTTGAATATTTTGTGCGGTTTGAAATTTAAAATTAATGCTTAAATAAAATAATAATAAATTTTAACTAAAGAGTTACATTTGAGAAGTTTATTTGTCATATTACATGTGAAACATGATTGAACTAATAACACCTATTTGTATGTATGTACAATAGAAGAATTAAATAGCTTTTATTTAGCTAAGTTTCTCAAGTTAACAAAGCCATTTTGAAACCATTTTCAGTCACGAATTACATTTGATATCTTATTGCTGGATTTTTTAAATTGGTGTTGACAAAAATAACAACCAACCATATTAATATTAAAGTTTATTAAATTGGTCAATACTTTGACCAATCAAGTAACATTAGTGTGTTTCTTACATCTTGATGGACAAAAGAACACGAAAAATTAAAGTAAACATAATTTAACACAATACCAAAGAAGTGTAAATATTTACAAGAAATTAATTAATACTCGGGTTTTCTTTTTCTTTCTAATTCATAGAATCACATGCCGAAAACGCTTACAAAATATAAGAGAAGGTCTCGTGTATTCATGACTCTTTATATAATTTTTAACATGCTACTACAAACTTTGATTGTTCATTACATATTTATTTTTATATGGTGAATTCAAAAGAAACAGAAATCAGTCAACGCTGGTGATTTCAATTTTTGGTTACTTTCAAATTATATATATTTAGCGTATTACACGAAAAGTCAGTATTTTTGCAATTACTTTTTGAAAACGATTAACATTAATTAGCAAAAGTAATTACATACCAAAAAAAATAATAAAACTGAACATAAAATATGTAAATCAACCTTCAATACAAACATTTACCGAGGTATATAAATTAAATATACACAAAATTCGTAGAAAAAGAAAACGTGAACGAAATTGTAAACTCAAATTCACTTTTACCACAGCGAATATTAAAATAATATTGGCTAAAAGAAAAAGAACAATGCAAAACAAAAAACTTTACGTAATGCAAAAGGTTTTTTCTTGAATGTAATTACTGTTATACATTTATAACTATGCATTACGAGTTTATGATAAAATATTACAGCCAAAATATTTGTCATCGAAATTGAAAGGTCTTTGTAATTTGTGCTAGTGATAAATATATTACATCATTCGGACGGGAACTTGAGAAAAGCTATAAACATAAAGACAATATAGCGAAATTCGAAAGTTTTAAAAAAATATTATGATAAATAACAGATGAGCGCATGTTACAATGGACTGCATTTTAATACTATCGGTTCTATCGTATACTAATCTTATTAATCACCGATATCAAGATAACAAGGCTTAGAATTCCTCGTCAAAGTGTCATGAATGTCCTAAAATGAGTTAATCTTATAATAATTGCGTTAGATTAAACCTCGCTTTTTTTTGTAATCTTCCAGGTTGAGTGCTTTTCGAGGTCCAGAGTCCTTAATGATGTTTACAGGTTTCGGTACGATACTAACTGGATTACCTACAATTAATGTAATAATTATTAATAAAACAATAACAAAAAAGATAACAGAATACAAATCTTCAAACTTACTTGCAACAGGTACTTCTAAGTCAATCAGAATATCAAAATCGTGAGCAAGAAAAAGGTCTTCCATTCTCGGTTTCTTTTTAACTTCTGGTCCGTTTTCCTTTTCACTGACAAGCGCATTGGTCTTTGCAGCAGCTGGCTTTTCAGTTTCCGGCACTTCCGCCTCGGGGATCTCTTCCTCCTCCGGTTTGTACGACATTCTAGGCTTGGTGCTTCTTCTCGTGAACGGGTCGTCGACCTTTTTGCCCTTGGTCGCGTTGATCTCCTCGATGATGGCCTTCTCTGCTTCTTCAACATTTCTCTTTCTGTTACGATTGTTGATGTAAGAGATGCTCGCGATCGTTTTGGTGCGCGTTTTGTCAAGATGCGAGGCACGTTCTTCCAGCTCGCTGAGCTCTTGATTCAGTCTACTGGCCGTCTCGTCATCACCGACGCAGTTGGCGGCGTCGCGCTCGCGCATCAGCTGGGCCTTCTTCATCGCGTAGTTGTATGGCGTCGACTTGAAGCGTTCCTTCTCACGGACAATTTTCTCGACATCCTCTTCCTTAAATTCGTAGACGAGAGCTTCTTTGATGTCCTTGATCTTCTGTTCGACCTCATCGACAGTGGTCAGGGAGATGCCCTCGGTCATGCAAGTGTCTTTCCATTTGAAGAACTCAGAGTCGGTGAACTCCTGATTGGAAATAAATTCCAGTCGAAAGACACGCTCCTGCACGCCGTGGCGCAGTCTCAGTCCCTTGTTTGTGCGTGTGTTGCCGAGCTGATAAATTTTGCCAGTCTCACAGACACCGATGACCTCGGCGACCCGGTACACGGACTTGCCCTGGCTACTGCCGATACCGATTCGCACGAAACAACCGCGGACCACGCGATCGAAGAAAGGCAGATGAACAAATCGTTCGAGTTTGTGTCGCGACAGTCGGATTTTGTTGATGTCCTCTTTGCAGTTGACAAATACTGGCTCCTCGGTTTTCCCTTTCATTGACAGCAACGATCTGAAAAGGAATTTTTTATTTGGTTTAAAATATCTTTTAAAGAGAATTAATTTATTTTGTTGAACCCTTTAATTCCGGGTTATTTTTAATACATAAATTTGTATATGAATCAAAGTATTTCTTGACAGAATTTCTTAACAGACGAAAAAACATTTACTTTAGAATAATATTTATATTTGACGCGGCATTCATTTGATTTTGCCATAATTGAAATAAATAAATTTATTATTTATTTATTTATATATAATTGTATGTTTTTAATGTAATGTGACCATAGAGTTGGGTACAATGGATTTAAAAATTAAATAATTTTTACAACAAAATTAAGTAAGAGATGTTTCGACGAAGTTCAAAAGAGTTAGTGTTAAATAACGGCTCATTATGAGTATAGTTATGATCTGTACAATCCAATGGTGTACCATTGAGGAAAGCGATTGTTTAAGAAATTTATGCTGGATTGTTTTCAGATAATTAGTTTTTACTAGAGTGTAAGGGTTCCAAATTACGGTAGCATATTACAAAATATGTTACTGGATTGATGAACTTTAATGAGCAATTGATGAATCCAAGGGATCGTTGAGCCCTCTTGCCTATAGAATCTATTTGTTCAGTAAACTTGTAGTTGGACTGAAAAACTACACTTAAGTTCTTCATTTGGTTCGCAAACTGAAGAGTTTGTTCCTCAAGATGATATAAGGCTTCGACGTTCAATCTTCTGTTAGTAAACCTAACTATTTTACACTTAATAGTGTTAAGTGACATGTGGTTGGAAACAGACCAAGCTTTGAAGTTTTTCAGGTCTTCGTGAAGAAAATAGGCGTCATACGAATCCTTAATTTCCATAAACAGCTTAGTATTGTCGGCAGAATTTTACAATATCTGATGAATAGGGGGAGATTATTAATAAATATCAGGAAAAGGAGGGGACCTAGGTGTGAACCTTGTGGTACACAAGAGGTAATCTCAAAAATGGCCGAGCGCTACCCCCATAACCTCGACAAATTGTGTGCGCCCTGACAGATAACTCAAGATAAACCACTCAAGAAGTGGACCGGAGACCACATAGATTGAAAGTTTTTTAAAAAGAAGCAAGTGGGGGACTTTGTCAAAGGCTTTGGCAAAATCCATGTAGACTACATCAACCTGGTATCTCCGCTCCACCGCGTTGAATATGAAGTTTGACATGACTACTAGATTTGAAACTGTGGATCTATTGAAAACAAATCCATGCTGAAATTCGATTAGGATAGGATCAAAGGCCGCTGATAACTTATACGTAACAATTTTTCGAAAATTTTATCTAAAGAATTCAGGATGGATATTGGTCTGTAGTTTTTTATATCAGTTTTGTCGCCAGATTTAAAGATGGGAGTTACTCAACCAGTTTTATAGATGTCTGGAAACACGCCAGAGTTTAGAGATTTAGAGAAAATTACATGGAGAGGTTTGGCTAGTGAGAAAGCACATGCGGTCAGGAATTTATTGAGTATTTGGTTAGGGTCTGAACTGCTAGATTGATTTAGGTAAAGTAGGGATGAGGGCAGAAGATCTGTTTTTTTTCAATCTTCTGAAGTGTTTCCAGAAATATTTGGGATCACATTTAAGGGATATTCAACTTTGGTAAGGTTATGTTTGTGAGCTTGATCATATAATTTGTTACATTCATTTCTAAGATCTGTAAATTTGGTTCGATCTGCGATTGAGTTGGATATTTTAAAGTTGGTATGGGTTATTTTTTAGAGATGATTTAATTGTGTTTAATGTAACTGTTGAACCAGGGTGGAAACTTGTCATTGGTGTAACAACGAAAAGGGACGAAGTTATTTATACAATAGTAAATGAAATCGTAAAGCTACGTTTATATCCACATCGCTAAGAAGCTCGTTCCAGTCAGTCATGTTGAGATGGGAATTGATTGTATAGTAGTTAGCAGCCGAAAAAACAAGAAGTTTCACCAGGCCAGTTGAAATTTAAGGAAACCGAGCAGTTTAGAAGTGGGTGATAACTGTCAGGTTTTTCAACCAATGACTTATGTGCCCGAGTAACCGATACATTGTCGCAAAATGAGAGGACAAGATCTAAATTTGAGTTTTGTATATAATAAATACAGTTATATTGAAATATACTGCAGTAATTTAAATAATAATTTAGAGTATTGGCAAGATTTTTTTTTAATAATACAGTGTCAATTTTTAACTAAAGTAAACATGTTTTTAGGTCTGTCAAAAAAAAATCGGTTAAGAAATACTTTGATTAATTAATTATAAAAAATACAGATGTTATTAACTTTGATAATTGTTTATATTTATTGAAGTGCTAGAAAATCCAAAAATAATGTAAAAAATTGTTCTTCTATAAAGTTTTTGTTTTATGATAAAATTCTGTGTAAATTTTTGATAGTATATGTGAAAACTTGAATTCATTTTCATTAAAAACTGACTTAAAATAAGGTTGAAAATTAAAAATCTTATATAAGTTTAACATCATTGTAAAAAATGATAAAAACATTAATGCAAATTTTGTTTGGTCAACTGTCAAATGCATTAAATTTATGTTTTTCTTACATGAATTAGTTAGACTTCAATCTATAAGATGATATTTTGTTTTTTATGCATAAATAACTTTTAACATTTTTATTAACATATGAGTATTACATATTTGGTACTTTTCTAAAAGTGTTTTTTTTTTTATATAAAACCAGCGAAATTATTACAATATATAAAAAATCACATAAATATTATTATACAATTTAATAGAGCAATCTTCACAAAATATTTATGTGACATAAAAAGTTGAAATTTATCAAAAGATAAAATGCAAAAATAATATAAAGTTGCTGTATCATATATGATACATTAAAGGGTTAATTTATTGTGAACTTACTTTTTCTCGGTATCAGAGTCAGAATCCCGAGACTCACTGGAAGACCTCTGATGAGACGTCGCCTTGTTGTCCTCCTCTTCCTGTTCGCTGTCAGACGAGCCACTGTCGTCGGAATAAATGTCAGAAGCTTTGAGCTTTGTCTTCGTGGCGTCCGCTTTGTGGTCCTCGAGCTCTTCTTCGTCGTCTTTTGGTTCCTTCTGCTGTTGCTCTATTCGTTGTTTCTCCTTTTCCTCGCGTTTTTCTTTCTTTTCCTCTCGACGAGCCTTTAGCAGGGACATAGCTGCAAATTTTGTGTCCTTTTTCTCCTCAATGCACTTTTTACGGTCCTTACTGCGCTCCTTTGGATCCGGGGCTCGTTCAATTTTTCGTTCTTCAACTCCTTTTTCTTTTTTCTTGTATTCTTTCTGCATTTTCGTTTCTGCCTTTTTGGCCTTGCGAAGTTTCTTTTCAATCTCAAATCTTGTTTTCATAATCTCACGTTGCTCGATGCGTTTGTAAATTTCTTGTTCTCTTTCTTTTTCGGTCATTTGGGCTAGTCGAGCTTGGTCCTCGGCATCGCCCATGAGTTTGTCGTCATAGCCATCGTTGAATTCTTCTTGACTTGAATCTGATACACTTGAAGCGGAATCTGACACTTCACCTTGAATTGAAAAATTTTTTCAAGTTAATAATTTATACGTGAAAAGTTGAAATTTGTAACATGAATTGATTTATAATCAATTGATTCTAAAAGTCAATAAACTTTTGCAATTTTGATAACTTAGAGATTTGTTTCTGATTACTATTGCTCTTTTTATTTACAACTGAGTATAAGTTATTAATTAATCGTTATCAAATTTTATCTAACTAGAAGTTAATGACTAGTGTTATTAAATTTTTTACTGGCGAAATATAATTTTATCTTATTTATAATAAATCTTTTAGAAAAAAAAAACGGTCAACGTTGAACTTTCTTATGAATATTGCATATTTTTCCATTTTTTAGCTAATAATATTCAGTTTTAGAAGTTTTTAATGTCATATAGGTTAACTAATATTTTATATATAAACAAATTTTCAAGGCAAGATTAAATGTAGAAGAAGAAAATTTATACCTTCTTCTGGTTCTGAAAATTTAGCTGCAGGCTCATCTTTTTCGCTATCGTTGTCGTCACTAGATTTGGTCATTTTACGTTTTCTCTGCATGCTCTTCTTTTTCTTACTTTTGCCACCTTTAGCACCCCAGTCGTCATCGGAGTCGGAAGAATTAGAATCGAGAGCTTCCCTTTTGAAAGAAGTGTCTTCTCCATTTTGTGATGGTTCACTTTTCTTTTTTTTAGCTAAGGCCAATAAATCCTAATAAACAATAAGAAAAATTTTGATAATTGAATTTTCATTTACTCAGAAATCATTATAATAAAAAAAATATTTGGCTTACATGCCAAATATGTCAAATACATTACATATGCCAAATATGTAACAATGTTAAGACCAAAGATGATAATTTTTATAGTAATCGAACTTAACAACTAAACATTAACAAAATATTTAAAATCTCAGTTTCTTTGAATTGTAATGTATTGAATATTTTAATTTATAGTTTATTTTCACTTTTCATAATTAAAGTCTAGTTTTTGAGTCCATTTTAAAAAAATTAAATGTTTTTGATTATATCTTAAAAATGTTTAGAAAAAACTTATCAAATGATAATAAACCCATTGTGTATATTAAGTATTTTATAAGAATTGAGATGCTATTTTAATTTTTCAGTGTGTTAATATCATTTTAAATTATAAATTAGCTTGTTGTTTAAAGTTATTGCTAAAAAGCAAAGCAACTTTATAACATAAAATTTAAATTTAATGAAATCATTGAGTGTAATTCAGAAATAAAATATAATTAAAATTAAAAAAAGTACAAAATAGAGCTACGTCGTTTTTCAGATTAATCAATAATTTTAATAAATAAATATAGATGATACAAATTTTTTATTAATTTTAAATATTATTTAATGTATTATATTACTAACACATTAAAAGTGAGAACAATAAGTTTATTTTATTTAATATAAAGAATTCATGGCAAACAATTTTTAAAACAAATCATCTGCCCTAAATCAAAATTTAACATTTACTATTTAATAAACATATTACAAATAAGTGCAAAAAATATTAAAAAAATTAATCAAAACGTCGAACCTGTTTTGGGGCCTTAATAGTTAAAAAAAGTTGAATAACTTTTCAACTATATTCTGAAATGTTTTCTACAATGTTCTGAAATAATTCTAGTCTGCTCCAAAAACAAAACTCCGAAGTTTCGGCAATTTTTTGAAATTTCAGATTTACCAGCAAGAGAATACCTTAAATTTACAAGTAATTTTCAATAAATAAATGATTAAATACATAATAATAAATATATAAAATTAAACATATTAATTTACATAATAAACATGAACATAAGAAAAACAAGACATTTTATTCAAATATGTTATTTTTTATGTAGGCGTAGACATTTTTCAGTGAGATGTGGCAGCCCCAGGCTTCACGCCACATCGTGTAGACATATTTTATCAATCAATCGAAAACATAACCTCAAAAATAAGTCTATATCGTCGAATATAAACAAAAGGGACTTGAAAAGCATGAAAAAGAAATTATTTACACAAATAAATAACTGAAAAAAGTGTAACACTTTAGTTTAATGAAAATTGATTAAAAATAACTTCAATAGCCAGCGACAAAATAATTTAAATACAATGTTTCGACATTCACAAACATCACAGCGTGTTGCGCGTTGTTTCTTAATAATATTGCGATGCCAACAAAATTCAATAAATTACTTTTTTTTAAGTAAAATATACAGTTAATCAATATATATATACAATGTAAACTTACGTCAACCTCATTTTCAAAGTAAAAAATTTAGACAAAATAATGGCAATTATTTTCAATTAAATTCAATTTCAAGATGACTAAATAGGTTACAAATTTTCCAAGAGTGTGGGAAATTAGATTGAAAATTAACAAAATGAATTGTGAGGTTAAAAAAACTTACATTATCCCAGTCTGAGCCACTGTCTTTATCACTATTGCTGCTGTCCGAATCAATAAGCGCTTGACTCTTTCTCTTCGGCATTTTTAATAATCAAGTTCGTTTTCAACAAAATTCCCTTCAAATGTATTTTTTTATTGTTTGAAGTAATTATCTAAGATGCTTACTTCTGCAAACCGTCACTGTCACACACTTCTTCTTCTTCTTTTACTGGCACTGAATACTAGTTCATTTGGCCATCAAACAATATACTTCTTCTTCTTCTTCTTTTACTGGCACTGAATACTAGTTCATTTGGTCATCAAACAAAACACATATATGATACGATCAACAACAGTAGTAACACAATCATTAGGCTACAGTATAGTTTTCTCTTTCTATCAATATTCGTCATTTACATTAGTGAATACAGTAATAATGTGGTGACCAGAATACAGATGGCAGCACATGTGATAAGTGAGAATGTGCGTAAATGCACTGAAATTTACTTTGAAAAACTTCAAAAAATTCAGAACAAAGTTCTAAGAATAGTGATGGGCTATAGAAACTCTACACCCAGAAATGTAATGTACGGAGAATCCAAGGTTCAATTGTTAGAATTTAGACTTAAATATTTGGGTTATAAATATGTATTAAAATTTTTATCATACCTGAACAATAATTTAATCAATAATTTAGAATCAATGTCTATCTTAGCCAATAGTCCTTTACATGAACATAATTTTAAAAAATCACTTTTATTGAATTGCTACGAAGACTCATGGTTTCATGATGGTTTAATTATAAGATCTGATATGTTTTATAAATACACTTTCTCATTTGATAATTCTTTTGTTAATATTGATATAGATTTAAGTTCAAGAAAATAAATTTCTAAATCCGAAAAACCTATTCAAGAATTTGATAAATTTTTTTCTGAGAAAAACCGAACATATATATTTATTGATGGTTCTAAAATGTCTGATAATGATAATTCTGGCGTTGGTTTTGCTGTATGGTCGGATAATCCTGTATATAATAAAACCTTTAACATTCCAGATCTATCCTCTATTTTCACAGCTGAATCTTTGGCACTAATTCAAGCGTTTGAACTAATTAATTCAAATGAAGAAAAATCTTTCAGAATTTTTTCGGATTCTGAAAGT
>JABFPM010006437.1:0-10151 GCA_022817325.1 Idris sp. 1 HC-2018
TTGGATTCGCTCGTTCCTTAAAAGATGAAGCTTCAGAATCAGTTGAATTTGCTTCTTGGTGTTCAAAATTATTTGAGCCTTGCAATTGACATTTTTCAAAGCATTTTTTATGCGTTTCAGTTGAAAGATAACAGTCAGCGTACTTTTTAAATTCATAACTAATCACCTTGTTGCAGCTTTTATAAACCATTTTGTTCTTTTTAATAACAAAATCTTCGGGAAATTGTTCTAAACGTCTTTTTAGCTTATTATCAATTTGTGATTCAACTTCGGATGCCATTTTGATCAATTTATTTGTTATTTGAACAATTTGAATGTTGACCTGTAAAATTGAAATGTCATAAGTATCGAATTATTCTTATCTCGCAGCCAACTTTTCAATGTCTTGAATGGACGCTCTGATTATGTATGTTATATTGGAAGAATGTTTTCTACAATTTTTGTTTATGTTGTAAGATGTAATAAAAAACTTTATAAGTTGGGATTTTATTAACTTTCATTATACGTTTTAAAACCAGAGAATTTTGAAGACTTAAATTTTATAATATTGAATTTTACAAATTTAGAATTTTAGATATTAGAATAATAGAATTTATATATTTTATTTAATAATTTTATAATTTCGAATTCCAAATTTGTAAATTGAAACATGTAAAATATAAAATATTTATGTATAACCAATTAATTATGTTGTTTCATATGTTTATTTTTCACTATATTTTTACGATTTGGTTACATTATTTTATTATTCATATTTCGGATTAAACATATTATTAATTTGAACGTTAGATTTCACTTATAGCGCCTCCAGTGTACTATTTCAGAACTATCTTTTTTGTAAGTATTTTTTACATTCAATTCATATGTACTATAAGTGTGATTTAATATAATATTAGATTTTTATTGGCTAAAACTTTTGGTATACAGCCATAATACATAGATATAAAGCTTAAAGCTATAAACATAACCTTATATTGATAGTAATAGCGCAAAGTACAATTTAAAATTTAAAAGAAAAGCTTAGATCAAACTAATTACATATAATTAAATTCGAAGAAAGCGCAAAAACAATACAGTATAAATCAATAATAGAACAAGATAATAATGATAACATAACGAAATTTGAAAATATATAAAATATTCATTTTAATTTTATAAATAAAATCAATACAAATATTTATTATATTTTTATCTATATTGGATAGAAAAGCAATTACAGAGTACGGAGCAAATATTTTTAATTTTTCGAGACTTATAATCATGACTTGTCTTTCAGCAGTGTATAAAGGACACTGCCAAAATACATGTTCAATAGTGTCTGGCACAGTGCCACATTTACATAAATCACTGTCAATTATGTGACATCTATGTAAACTACTATTTAAAGAAGTGTGATTACTGCGAATTATGTTAATTGAAGTAATTACTTTTCTGGAGAAATTAAAGTAAAAGAAAAACCACGGATTTTTAGAGTTAGAATAAAATGATTTGAAATAATTATTGCCTTTTGTAGTAGAGAGCATAATTAATTTCTTTTCATTTTCCTTGTGACATTTTATTTTATACAATGAAAATAAATCTGAAACTGGTATGTCAACACTCAAATAAGTACCATTATCAGCCGCATTTTTGGCACTGACATCAGCTGATTCATTACCCGAGATACCAATGTGAGAAGGCACCCAAGTTAATATTACATTTTTACCGTTATCCTTTGACTTAGCAATTTTAGATCTGATAATGGAAATCAACGGATATTCTTTATCAGATTTAGAGGAGGCATTATACATTGGATCAGAAGACTATACAGCACAACCCACTCGAGAATTAGTTTCCTCAATAAATTTAGATCCATCAGTAAAAATATATATCTTATCGTTTTCATTTCAATACTTTGTCAAATTCTTGAGTAGGACTTGGAGATTTACAAATTAATTTACCAGAATGTAGGTCAATATCAATATTTACAAAAATTGTTTATAAAAGGAAATGTAAATTTGTAATAAATATCAGACTTAATAATTAAACCATCATGAAACCATGTATCATTGAAACAATTTAAAAGAATAGATTTTTTGTAATTATTTTCATATAGAGGACTATTAGCTAAACTGGAGATTGATTCTGAATTTTGAATTAAACGATTATTATTAAAAGAAAGACATTTCAAAATATACTTATAGCCAAGAAATTTAAATGGGAGTAGACTTTCTGTAGCCCATCGCAATACGCAAAGCCTTATTTTAAATTTTTTGAAGTTTATCAAAAGAGGTATCAGATATTCACAGTACTCAATTCTCGACCTGATCAAGAATTTATATAACATCAATAAAATTTTAGGATCAGCGCCCCACCAAGTACCTCTCAAACAACTGAGAATTCTGAGAGGCATATCACATTTTTTTACAACATTTCTAATGTGAGTGCGCCATTCAAGTTTTCTGTCCAAATACATGCCCAAGAATTTAACATTGATTTAAGGACGAATTATGACATTATTCATATTAAATGAAAACAGAAAAGCAAAGCCTCCCTCGAATTACATTTACATGGCACAAAAGTTGACATGTTTGGAGCGAAACAAAAAATGTTGTTTACACTTTGGCAAAATAACGTATACTGTTAACTATAACCTAATGTTGAGGCTTTAACATAAATAAAGTTTATTATATTGTCCGACGCCATCTTGTCCCAGTAAAGCCATCTGTTAGTAATCCTTTAAAACTTACTTGTACACCCAATAGTTTTATTTAATTGAGACTGATAAAATACAATTATGTCTAGTTGAATAATATTTACCAACGTTTATCAAGAAAAATGTTATAAAAATTAACAAAATCATATAAAATTGATAATGATTAGATTTGATTAGACATGATCAGACTCAATTAGATCTAATAAGATCTGGACTTTTCTTTTGGATAAGTAAGTAAAATAAAAACAATGAATGGAAACTTTTGTGCATGGAATATTTTCAACTTGAAACATCATATTTACAACATTTTTGAGTCAATCGAATTTAAAACAAAAAGTTCTATTAATGATATAAAACTTGAATTGAAATACGTTTAATGCCCCGGGAAAAAAAGTCCAGGTCTGATCAGACCTGAGAATAATCTTCAATTTACAAAAATGTGTAAAATTTTACAAAACGTTGTATAATTGATCACAATCAAGTCTGATCAGATCAAATTAAACCTGAATTTTGACTAAATTTTATACAATTTTATACGAAATCTATATTAATTTATATTACATTTATTTGTTTATAAATTAATAATTTGTTTGTAGTAATTTTATTTATTAAATAATAACAACTTTTATTTCTACAAACATTATTTACAAGCGATTTTGGGTACACGACATAATATTCCTGTAACCATCCAAAACTGGTTGATGGGTTATTAAATTGTAAATTATTTTTCATGACTCACATGAATTTCATAAAAGAAACAATATTTTTTTCGAGGTAACTTTTTATAAATATTTATTCAAATATTTTCAATAATACAAATCAACAATCAAATTTCTAGATAGTGTGCTTTGTTTATTATGACCAATTATTTGTATGTCTTGAGCATTACACAAAAATTTTAATGAAAAACATGTATAATGTAACTTTTCAATATAAATTAAATTTTCTTTTTACTCGGTAGACTGAAACTCTAAAACATTGTTTAATATAAGTTTTAATAAAATTGTTCTATAATTGATTTATATGCAAACTGTATATTACCTGACGATCAGGATGAGTTAAAAATTTATTTTTTGATGTTGGCATAGCAAGTAATGCCATATGTTTGTTATTTCTTTTCCAGTCTTCTGGTGTAGCTAAATATCGAAATAATTTCTTACGTTTTTGTTTTCTGCAAATGAAAATTTATCAAAAAATTATAACAGACTACTTATCAAAATTAAAGAGTTTGCCAAGTATTTGTGAAAAATTAACAATTTTCAAATTGTCATAATTCGGTAAGTCCTCATCAAGAATCCATTTTTGTATTGCAATGAAAGCTTAAATTCTATTCTTCTATCAGACAATCTTATTTATACTTAGACTCAAACTATAGCCAAAAATGTATAAACTACAAATCTTAAAAAGTTGCTTTTTCCATAATTATCAAGTTTAACCCTTTCAGTCACGAATTTTATTTACGACTCAAAAACGACTTTAGACATGACAATTATTGTTAAAACAATTAAACAAATGATTTTTTTTTTCTTATTTCATATTCTTTGAATTCTATTGATGCTAAACAAACATGGTGTATATTAAACATGTGGAAGATTATTAAAAAACTTCATAAGAAATCAAAATTTTGATTTTTTAAAAACGTTCATTGCAATGGACGCGGTGATTAAATGGGTTAAAATCATCTAATATACGGTATTCAGATGGGAAACAATTGTTAGTTTTGTTAATGCAAAAATAAAATTTATTTTTTGTTTTAACAATTTTAACCTGGAAAAAAGGTAAATCCGGTGACAATTAAGAAATTTACAATCATTTTAAGAGAATTGGTCATTTTTAGGCAAAATGTATTGTTTACTTAGTTAACGTCCATCTTGATTTTAAGAAATTTTATGAAAAATGTAAAGTAGAATATATTGTTTGAAACTTTGATTTTTGTTTGGAAATTATTTTAATTTTCAGATATGCTATTGACAAATCGTTCGTTTTAAATTACTCAAATTGATGCAGCAAATAAAATTCGTTAAAACTGTTCAGAAAAAAATAAGCTTTTCTTTGGCATTAAAAAATCTAACAATTATATACCATTCAAACGCTGTAGATTATATGAGTTTATACATGGAAATTACTGAAAATAGCAGCTATTTAAGATGTATAGCTTTTACATTTTTGGCTATAGGATGAGTCTAAAGATAAATAAGATTGTCTGATGGAAGAATAGAATTTAAGCTTTAATTGCAATAAAAAATTGGATTCTCGATAAGGACTGACCAAGTTATGACAATTTGAAAATTGTTAATTTTTTCCAAATTTGTGGGTAACACTTTAATTTTGATGAGTATTGTATTATATTGAAAATTTGAATGCTCTTTGTTTATTAACCCATTACCTGCCAGAGGTACGAAGACGCAACATTTCGAAAAATGGTTTTTTGCCATTTTCAATAACGAAAATACGATAAATAATGATTTTAATTATCCGTAAAGATGATGAATATTGTTCAATTTAATTTTTTTATTAACGAAATAACTTTTTTTATAAATAACCAAATTAGTGCAAAAAATGAAAAAAAATATAGTGCATTATTCTCTAGATTTTCATGTAACAAATGCATCTGTTAAAAACCTTTTTTGCTTAAAAAAGGTTTTTTTAAAGTTCGACAGGTAATGGGTTAAATGTTTGTAATTTATTTATGATTAACATAATTTAAACGCCCTGTACAAAAATGGCACGTTTCATTTTTGCACGAGAAAATGAGCTTGTTTCATTTGACTTATACAAGCACGTTATTCATACCTTTTTTATTTTGTCACAGAATTGATACTTTGTCGCTAATAAATAAAAAACTTTTCTCTTTTCGAGATTATCCATTGTTTAATTAGAATAAATTTCCATACAAATTTAATCAATTTATCTAATAAAATTTGAATTTTAATATTATCTAAATAAAAATTTAGTGCTTTAATATTTGTAGTTTGTACTACAATGAGACTTCTAGCATTATTATATACATTTTTGGCATTGGGTTTTATCTCATGAATTCAATTAACATAAATCCTAAAGGACCAGGCATATTTAGAGGGCCAATTGGCCTTCTGTCAAACTTGTTGAAATTTCGACGTATGTTTTGCAATGATCAAATCTACGTTATATCAAAATTTCAGCAATAATAAGGATTTCCCACAAGTCAATATTTTGACAACAACACACACAAATACCTGGTTGAATAACTCAAAATGTACTAGCACGTGGAACCAAAATGATGCATAAATAAATTTCGTACGAATAACTTTAATTATGCATAGTTTGGTATAAACTGATAGTGTATTACAGCTAATGTGAGTACAAAGATACAAAATCTTACAAATTGTATTTTCGAGGGTTTATATATATTAAAATATACAGAGAGTAAATTATTAATTAACCTAAATTTGTAATCGGTTACTAACGTACACTTACTGTGAATGAGTAATGATATTGTACACAAAGCAACAGTTTATATATAAAAAGAAAATTTTTTGAAATATTGACAATATATTATATTATTTTTGACTCTAAATTAACTGAGAATTTGTGCATATTGTAGATCTGATGAGGAAATGAAATAAATTTCGAAACGTCATAACAAAATATTACATAGTTATTTATAAGTTCCTAGTTGACAAAAATATTCTCAAAAAAAAAAAATCACATTTTTTTAGATTTCAAAAATAAAATTAAACCTTTAAGAACTTAAAAAATTTGAATGCATTTTCAAATGTGCATATAAATATGATTATTGAAATGAATTAACTGGAGCTATTTTGTTAAATTAAATTGTACACTTCAAAGTTTCCAAATACCGGTAGTTTTTGTTTTTACCTTTATTTTTCATTATGATGTGAATATTTGAAAATAAATCGAATAAAATAAAAAATATTATTAGTCACATAAATAAGTTATTTTTTACCATTCTAAATTCATAATGAATATAGTACGACTTACGTCATAATGAATATGGTTACGACAAGTAGCCATGTTTTCGGTCAGATTTCAAAATTTCTTAATGCATTGAAATAAAAAAAATCGATAAAATAGAGCATATTTCAATATTTTATCCCGCTACTCCTTTTTTGTAGATCTAAAGAAAGAATGGAAATATATTTTAAAATTATATGATAAATCAAAGCCCATATTTATTTTATAACGATAAACAAATTAATCATTCAAAACTATCTTAACTCTGCAACAGTTTACAATCTAAAATAATATTATAATATAATATCTAATATAAACATGCACTTATTTGAAGAAATAGAAGACTTATTATTTATTCAGATTTATAAAGTTAAAAAAGATAGTTCAGTTTCTGTGCAATATGAACAAAATATTCTGTCAAATGTTGACATTAACAGGCCAAGGTACTCGACCTTATAACAACGTTGATAGTACTTGACAGAGAATATCATTCCCTTCAATTATGCGATCAATCTTTTCCAGCGCGCGCGATGAACTCGAAGCCTAGTTTATACATTGTACGTCTACTGATTTGATTAAGGTTACATTATTAAATTATTATTATTATTAAGCACATTATTAAACTTACATTATCAAACCATGACATTACCTACAAACTTATATGTAGTGTCCCCTGAATAACATTGATGTGAATTAGATAATTCATATATAATAAGTAGCATCATTTCATTGAAAAATTATTAAGGACATGTGTAAGAACAAAATAGTCCTAGCTAAATTTAACTTTTTAATTTATTTAGTGTTCCACTTGCTAAATAATGTACTTTTTAGTGACAGAAAAAGTACGTTGTCAAACTTACTATCTGGTCAAATTTAACAATCTGTTTAGACACAATATAGGTTTTAATTTCTAATATCTACAGATTTTAACATTTTATAACACTAGTGAACGAAATTTCAATTTTTGTTGCATCAGAGTCAACTTATTTTTGAAGCATTTTTGCGCAGAAAAAGAATCCATTGTCAAATTTTCTCATTAACTTTTCATTGCCAAATCATTTATAAAAATATGAACTAAAATGATTTTAAGAATAAATTCTATACAAGTTTTATAATTTTAAAATAAATTTTAAAAACTTTATTTTGATTGTTCATGCTAGATTCTAAACTAATAACATAATTTAACTTAATTTAAAAAGCGATTTATTAAAGTCGAAAATGTTTGATCATTTCAGAATGCCGTTAATGCATTAATTTAAATTCATTAAAACTGTTTGGCCAGACTATAATATGATGAATCGTAAGCCTAGAATAGAAGACGTCTATATTTCAAATGCCTATGTTTCCATTAATAGCTAACAAGAAATCAATTTTAATAGCTCATTTTAAAGTTCTTTTACTGTACTTTTACGTCCTTTAAATTGAAATTGCATTTATTTTAAGCCTTAAGAATAACAGCTATCTGAAAATTGCTAAAAACAGAAGTTTGGACTGATTCAAAGTCGAATATCTCAAAATCCTTAAGTAATAGGACCTATTACTTAAGTAATAGGGTCTAGGAATTATTTTTACGCGTAAAAATGGATTCAAGTACATTGAGTCTGATTCGGAAGAAAATTTCATGTTGACTATGTGTCATGTACAGATATTCCGTTTAACAATTCTAGTGTACTGTTCAAAAAACATCATCAATTTTGATGTGTTTTTATACGAAGTTTTTTCAATTACATATCCACAGTTTTATTCATATGCAGTTTATTAGATTTAATGTACATTCTGACCTTGAAGTAGACGTTAAATATGAGACGTTTATTAATTTTTAAAGCATTTTCTTACATTTTATATACACTTATTAAACGTAATGATTAAATGTATATAAAAAACATTTTTAATAGTGAAGTATTTTTACGTCATTTTTTTAAACTTTTTTATAGTTATTAAAATACATAAATACACTGAATTTGATTCACTTATATAATTTAATAAGTATCACTGCTCATCATTTAATATCTGCAAGATACTTCTACGTATCTATAATGTTTATTTAATCGTTTTAAAATTTTTGCGTTAGAAATGTGTAAAAAAATTGTATAAAGATTATGCTTGCGGATTTCATTATTAAAAAAATATCATGAATACGCACGTGGCACTTATTTAAATTACAGAATACACAGTAGATATGGAATACAAAGTATCTGAAAAAACATTTTCGATGAAAACACTACAAAAACAAGTGCCTTATTTGAAGTCACTTTTACTATTTACGACTCAAAATGGTTGTTTTGAGACATTTTTACTGCCTTAAATGATAAAAGTGACTTCAAATAAGGCACTTATTTTTGTAGTGAATGCTCACTGATATTTAAATTGGTTTATTTAAAATATATTCTTTCGCGTGAAGTAAATTTTTTTTAGATTTTAGCAGAACTAATAGTTTCATTTAATTTCATTCTAAAAAAATGTGCTTCATCGCACTCATATCTTGTCATTGAACTAAATTGTCTATAACAATCAATTCAAAATATACAATAAAGTATATTATTTTAAAATGTTCTACTAATTTTCATTATTTTGTGCTTACAAATAACATTGTCTGATTCGAGAATTTAGAGCGTGAATTTTACGATGGTTCTTCAACTGTCGACTATTTCCAGCACCCGACTCACTCAATTTATTTGCAATGTATGCGAATCGGTAATAAGTCGCACTTACAGCTGATACTCACAACTAAGCGCAATTTCAAGAACACAACAAGGAAACAAGATTCAATACGTTAAATACTTACAGTGTTGCCATGTGAATTTCGAACCCAGCATTTAATATTCAGCTTCAGCTTTTATTATTCTGCTTCGCGATTATATATTCGTTTTAGCTGCAACGAAATTGGACTTCATCGACTTTGTAATAATCTTAAAAACATTCCGTATTCTTTTAAAACAATTACGTAATTTTATAACTCAAATATTATAACTTTATTACAAAAATATTTGTTAAACTTATATTTCTATTATTTCAATATTAAAAAACTTATTAACAATTTTACTTTACAATACGAAAATATGATGATTTGTTTTGTTTAAAATTATCAACTTAACATTTTTATATTTATTGTAATTTGAAGAATTACTGTAAATTTTATTTTTATATTAAAAATTTAATAAAAATTAATTAATGAAAAAAAAATTGAAATTGTCATAAATATTTAATTAATTACTTTAAGTGTTTATGGCAGCTTTTATTACAAGTTATACTGTGTGTATTATAACGAATTAAGAAAAATTTCCACAAACGTATGCTACTTTGTTACGTTCGTTGTTACATAAGCCATAAGTGCATTTTATCGAACCTAATTGTACTGTCTATTTACGACCCAGCCTGTCTGCAATCCCGCAATAAAAATTTCCAATAACCAATATTGTTTGTGAATCATTAATAATAAATAAAATATAATTTTGCCACTTTTAATACAATTTCATTAAGAAAATTCTAATCAGTAATGTTG
>JABFPM010006438.1:0-10149 GCA_022817325.1 Idris sp. 1 HC-2018
TTTATTGATTTTTTTCAAAATATTTACAGGCTTGCTGGGTCTCTTATAGAGCTACAAAATTTTGTAAAAAGTTTTTTATTTCATTAATGTTGGTGAAACGGGGATCCACTTCAGGAATTTTGACTCATATAAGTATGTATTTAAATTGTTGTAAGCATACTGCGTCGTAAGCCACTTGTCTCAGTAAAACGGATCGTTTGTTTGCTTCAATAACACTTACATATGCCAGTAAAACTATCATTTGATGACTGATTTTAATTAAAAGTCGTTACAGAATAACGTTAAAAACATGTTATATCTCTGTCAAATTGAAGTCGAAAAATTAAACGCTTTTTTTATGTTTTAAATAAATTGTATGTTTTATTTTTGGAAAAAAACGCAACGCATTTAAAACGCGTTTGCAACTCTCGTAAATGCGTTTCTCCATTCCGCAAGGGACAACGCTAACTAGTAAACAAAATTTCTGAATTGGTATCACAGGACGGCAGAATAAAATTTTGTGATTGGCTGTTGTTTGAACAGTTCAATTTTTTTAACTTATCTGATTGCCCGTGCTATCTACCCTTTCCACACTTTGTAGAAAAAAGACATAGTGATGAAAAACAAAGAAGACACTAGTGTAAGTACCAATGATCTGTGACACATTCACAGATACATTGAAACGGCGTTTCGTGCCTGGCTAACCTCACATCGATAATATTTTTTTTTTGAAGTAATCAGTTAAATCAGTCACAAAATTTTATTTTGAGGCCTTGTGACATGAGGTCCTGTTGCTCTTTGGAAAGCTCATGAAAACACTGTTAGCATTTGTATCGAAATTTAAAATTCTTCGAACCATAGTATCTTTTATGTAAAGTTACCGGCACTCATAATGTCACTAACTTGTTAAATAAAAGAAAAATATTGTAAAAAAGTTTAACATTTAAATTGTATAAAAAAGATAAAAATTAATAAAAAGGTGGTTTAAATTAATCTAAAATAAAATAAAAAACATCAACATTTACCTAAAAGGATAAAAAAGGAAAGAAGACTGTTTTACATTCATCATTAATGTCCTAATCGAAAATCGGGTTTGACAGCTAATTTTAATGCTTTCGCAATAATTAGCAATGCAAAACCATACATCTCTAAAACCCGTACTTATGAAACATTAGGAGTGTCAATTCGCACCGCTCGTCTCCTGCGTCTCTCCCGTCCCTTACTCGACATATCTGCCTTCTGGTAACCCGATCATGCATCTCTCTTGTCCTCTGTTTTTGCTCTCATACCTTCAAGTAGAAAGAGCTCGAGGGACCTAATCGTAAAATAACACCCGGATAATGGGATAAGATGTGATGCTTTGGTTTCATGCTGTTGGTAAACAATGAATTTAAAAGTTCCAAAAAATCTGCAATGATTGATGAAAAATATTTACTGATAGATTCAGTTACAGCTGAAGTTGTTATTATGTTACTATGATTTCTTTTAGAAATATTACGACTTCCCAGTGTTCATCGTCTTTCGGAATCAAATCTCTAATCAAAAGCCCTATGCTTTTTAAGAAACAGAAAGATTCACTGACTGAAAACTTTTTGTTTTAGATTTGAAATGGGTCTTTTTTAGAGAGTGAAGTTTATTTCACCCTTCGCCTTTGCCGTAAACATATTTATTTATTCTGGAAGCGAGCTTTTTATAATCAAAAAATTTATTTTCTTTAAGATAATGATTCAATTTCAAATGAAGATCGAACTCCAAAAGGCCTTCAAAAATATCATGCATTAAATAGACCGTCAAAATTTCAATCGTCTCCACTGACTTTAAGTTGTGTAAGACAGAAGGCCCAGGAATTCCTGTATTATTATTACGAGATTCCTTTATTATTATATTATTTCCGAATATTTTTTCTATGTTTTTTATGTACAGATTTTGTGTATTTCTGTAGTGAAATTTGGATTAATATTAATAAATTACTTTTTACAATTCTAAACAAGAATTCTAAAACAAAAATTACTTTGTTTATATTTTTCTCTAATCTACGCTTTTCTGGATTTATGTTGTTTAGATGTTATAAACTTAGGCCACTAAACTGCGTCAGTATCCCTCACGGACGAAAATATAAACAAATATATACAAAAATATATATTATACAATTTTTTTTATATCTATTATATAAAATTTAATTATATTTTATAAAATTATAAACAGTTTATATACAAAAAAATATATTTTATATTATATATATTTATTTAGATTTCAAATTTATATTGCCGTTTTATATCTGAAATATAAAATAAGTATATAAATTCATATATTTTCAAATATAAATTAATTTATTTGTTGAAATGTTGTTAATCTAAAATGTTAAAAATTTAGACAGAAAAAAATGTACAGCAATAGATAAAAAAATGCATAAATAATTTTTTTGTAAAAAAACTATTTCCGTCCCTTAACAGATCTTACTACCTCTAAAAACCACCCTTAACGTAATTTTTTTTTTCTATCAGAAAATACTTTACCTTAGAAGTAGTCTTTCTAAAAAATATTCAATAATTTTGTTGATAAAAATATTTTTACCCTCTACAAAATTTTACGACCCCTAAAAACTACCTCGTATTTGAAATATTTTTCAATTCCAAATTCGTAAAAGTAAAATATATACATCATCAAATTTTCATTAATTTCTGTCATTTCTTTCATATATTTAAAAACTTGGGTAAGGGTCCTGATTGTCATCTGGGCAAAGTTTGATTTTTAGAAGTAGCAGAGATTTTTTCTTCAATTAAAAATATTAGAAAATGACGAATGTAAGTGCAAAGTGAAAATTATTTCATATAATCCCTTAGAAAACTTATAAAAAGTTAAATATTCAATAAATAATTGGATTTAAAACAATTTATTTTACCACTGATAATTTGCTACATAGGTTATATATTTGAAAAATATAAACATTTTATATTCAAAAAATATAAAATATTTATATAAAAAGCGGTACTAAATAGCATAAACAGTTTATATACTAATTATCAAAAATGTTTATACAAAAAAATACATTTTGTGTATATTTTTCATAAAGTAAATTCTGGTAACAGTATAATTTTGGAATTTTTTTGCATTTTGATTTTTTGAGTTAGTTACAAATAGTGTCACGCATTTATTTTTATTTTAACTTAATTTTTTATTTTAATTAAAATTTTGTTGCCCATCCCTTTTATTCCTTTAAAAAAATTCATGACGTTTCAAATCCCTCCTTCCCCCTTTTCACAATTTAATTGTTTTAATATTTATCTTTACTGACGCAGTTTAGTGGCCTAAGTTTATAACATCTAATCAACATAAATTATTTTGAAAAATAGGTAACAAATTACCGTTAAAAATTCCTAACTAAAAAAATAAATTGCGCATAAGAGATGCGCAGGACATTCAATATCAATGCTTGAACATTAATAATCGATGAGCTGCGCACTAGTGGCAATTGGTTTTTGGTTGATGGTGGCTATTCCGAAAGCATTAAAATTAGTTGTCAAACCCGTTTTTTGTGGACATTCATAATAAATGTAAAACACATTCAAAATTCCAGTTCAGCATCTCCGTTTAGAGAACTCTCCCTAAGAATACTCCCACGGGGAGATTTACAAAGGACACAATATCGAGTAATATTGCACAAACATTGGATTTGAATCTTCGCTTAATGTCTAAATGAAACGCAGATTCACGTTGGCCCAATATTAGTATCCGATATTGTGAAAAACCATTGGTAAGACAGTGATTTTAAATATCGTCCCGATATCCAAAAGAAATGTTAAGGTTTAATGTCGGGTCAACATCAATTACAAAGATTGATAGAATATTTGAAGCAAATGTTAATTCGACATTGGCATTCAATGAGTCAGAAAGCATAATGCTGTGTCAGATGGGAAAGAAATGCATTCTTTGATGCTGACAGTTGGCATTTGAGTTATTACTTTTATTCCATCTGACATTTCAATGGCCGCTGTGGCCGAGCGGTTATGCTTTCTAACTCATACTCTTGAGGACTTGAGTTTAAAACCTGGTGTCAGCTATTCTCAGTAATGAAAATGGTTTCACTTTTGAGCCAATATCTTGGGAACGTCCAAATTCAATATTGGCCCAACATTGGATGCCGATGTCGGATTATAACATTCGCTTCAAATATTCTACCAACCTTTTTAATTGATGTTGGCCCGACATTAAACCGCAATATTGGGCGAATATTTCTTTCGGATATCGGGATGATATTCACAACCATTGTCTCTTACCAATGTTTTTTTCACAATATCGAAAACTTAAGTTGGGCCAACGTAAATTGGCGTTTCATTTCGACATTTTACCAACATTGTCTTCCGATGTCGGCCCAAGATTAATTTCTTTGACAACTTTGGCAATTGACGACCGAAACTGATGACCGATAACAGAAGACAACTTCATAGAAAGCTTTCATTGTTAAGATTGCATATTCTATTTATAATATACACTGAAATTAATGATCTGTCAACCTGGCAATTTTAAGCTTTGTGGCGGTTCGAATACCTTTGAATTTCTTTGTGTCATTTAGTTACCTATTTTGTTTATTGTTGATTAGATTTGATTTTTATTAATTAATTTTATTAATTAAAAATAGAACTTCTAAATGATATTAATTATTAAAATTATTATTGAACTTCATAATTGTAGTTCCCCATCAAACAAAAATACTAAGATGTCTATAACACGGGATGGAACCCAATTGAAAGTTCTTCGTAAAAAAATGTTTCAACAAATGTAAGACCAACAACGGTAGTTACAACAACACAGTAACAACCAGCACAATAAACAAATAATATGGCTCATCAGTCTGTTGTTCACCATGTTGCTTTTCAAACTGACAAAGCAAGTTTATGGTTCGCACAAGCTGTCTCACAATTTGTCATTTTAGATATAACAAGTGAGTTAATACAATATTTCTATATTGTATTACAATTAGATACAAGAGTTGATGCAAAAATCGAAAATATTATAACCTACCCTCCAAATCAAATTAATACACGTACTATTCAAAATCTAAACTGATAAGTTTATTGTCGTCTTTTAGAGAGCAACGTGACCGTCAGTTAATAAACCAAAAAGAACTTGATAGGTTAGCAGAAATTGCTGACAATATTTTAGAATTAACCATACATTCCTAATTGTCAATGCAATCATTAACGACAAAACAAAAAAAGAAAATATTTTTGCTTAATGCTATTGAAACTTTAATAAAACAAATAGCAGCTTTTTTTCTAATAGTTTCTCTTTCTCATTCAACTAGTCGAAATCGATAAGGTTATAGAAACTGATGACCTAAAAAGCAAAAAGAGGACAAATTTTGCTAATTTCATAACAAATATCAATCTAGAGCCAAACATTGTGTACAACCTTAAATTTCTAGGAAAATTACAATAGATGTCAATAAAGACAGTAGCAAACTGCCCGACTACTGGACAAGGTTATTAGTCGAAATTAGATCAAGAATCAATTTCTGATTGATACTGGGTAGGAGCTATGTTATACCAAACTTACAATGTTGATGTACTTTTTTAGCATCTCATCATTGCTGATGTCAGTTCACGAATTATAGGTTTTGATAGTTTGGCACATTATTATTTGATACCGGATTGCTGCACTTAACATTCAATCGGTGCCAATAAAGGCTTATATACTGTCGGATATCTCGGATTAGCTCAGCTACAAAACATTAAATCAACTGCCATTGCTTCTAAATTGTCTAATCTCTTATTCGAATTTCTAGAAATCATTGTTTTGTTGATTTATCTTAAAATGTAAAATATTCATATTCAAACTACTCCAAGACCATCAATTTTAAATAAATCACTTTAAATTCTAAGAAATTAGCAAACGTTAAAACAGAAAATTTAGAGATGTTACAAAAGCTGGTACTTGCCGACTCTGTAAAAGTCTTTGGTTTTCACTACTTCACCTCGCATCAAAAAATACTTTTGATGGTGTCCTTATGGAGATTATTGTAATTTGAACACTCGACTTATCCAATTCGCCACATTTATGATTTCAATAGCAACCTTGACAATTTTACCACATTTTTTACAATAGATTTAGTAAAAGCGCAAAAACTCCATTTGGCCTTTTTGAATTTCTTTTCATGACGTTTGGACTACGCAACGCTGGACAAACATTTCAACGTTTTATGTATGAAGTAACTCAAAAATGAGATTTTTTTTATTCTTACATTGACGACATCTTAGTTTTTTCGAAAACACCAGAATTACACCAGAATTACAAAATCAAAATTTCATTCAAGACTTCATTACAAAGTCTTTTAAAATACGAATTACTGGTAAATTGTACAATATTTGTTTTTGGAGTGCCTGAAAACAGTTTTTAGATTACAATATATCTGCAACTGGTATTAGACCACCAGAATATCATGTTATGGCAATTCAAGAATATCCACTACTAAAATGGCTCAAGGGTTTCCTCATTTTCTAGGCATGATTGATTTTTATAGAAAGCACATTTCTCATGCTTCAAGCTCTAATTCATAGTGCAATAAGTGCACATGTTCTTAAAGGTCAACAACCAGTTTCACGGTCCCCAGAATTCGAAAAAGCATTCCAAAACTGTGAAAATGGTTTATCTTCCGCTACTCTTTTTTACAACATGTTTACAAAAATATGTGGGTAATTCATAGCAGCTACTCGCTTTTTTCTCTAAAAAGATTTCTCCACGAGAAAGTTCTTGGCCTGCTTTTGACAGAGAACTTCTAGCAAGTTACGAATCTGTTTTTACTTTCGTCACAGTAGTAAAATAATTTATTGTTGATCAATGTTACAATTTACGTCATCCTGGTATAAAAGCAAATACTAAACTTATTACAGAACGTTTCGTATTGCCGTTGATTGGAAAAGATTGCTGGACTTAGAATTGTCTTCCTAGTCAGCGTTCTAAAGTTAGCCGCCATGTTAAAGCTCCCCTTAGAGAATTTGTAACTCCATCTTGGCGTTTCTCACATATTCTCACATATGGGCAATATTAGACCACTTTCTCCAAACATATTCTTTTCAAGCCTTTCTTTCTTGTTAAAGTTTACGTTTTAGTTGACAAAGCAAAATAACTACTGATCGAGGTACACAATTTACTTTATATTTGTTTTAACATTTAGCAAAACAATTCGGAATTGAATTATACGTTACAATGAATTGGCATCCAACAGCGAATGGAACTATTGAACGTTCCCACAGAAATTTGAAAACTGCAATTATGACTTATTCAGACAAAAATTGGATTAAAGTTCTTCTTCAAGTACTTTTGAGCACTCGATCGTCTTCTAGAGAAGATGTTGAAAATACTGCTGCTGAATAAGTTTACCAAGAACATGTGCGATTACCAGGGCGATAAATTACTGCACCTTCAAACGCGGATGGATTTTAAGATATAATTTGTTTATTACCTCGTTTGAAAACTCACATGAACGAATTAAGCCCCTTAACTACACTGTGAAAACAGTTCGTAAAATTACGCAAGAATTGAAGATACAAATATTGGTAAAATTACAGAACGAATGTATTTTTACAAACGAAAATGTGTAAATCTAACCTAAATTATTTGAGTTCACAATTTTTTTGAATTTCGTAATTTTTAACTAAAACTGATATTACTTAAGACTTGTTTTATTAACTATTATATATAATTGTGTATAAATTTGTTATTTAAAATAATTTATTAAGTGCAAATATTAATTTGTCAAGAAATGCCAATTCACAACATTCTTAACTGTTTTTTGTATTTTTTTGTAATTCTGTCAATTTTCTAATGTAAAAAATGATTCAATACACTATTTCGATCGGAAATTTTCCGCAGAGTTCGAAAATGCGGTTTAAAATTGGCTAACGATGATCTTTTTAGGTGAAAAATGCTTTTTAATGATTTTTTTTTCAAAATTTTGTTTTCGCTATTAGTAGATAAATATAAAATTTGTTTCGTGTGCTCAAAGTGATCCAAAAGGGCTGTACTTTAGTGGACAATATAAATTTTTTTGGGAAATGAACATTAAAAAGGTACATATACGATAAATGTGAAATTTCCTATATTTTTCTTATTATTTTCAATAGGTTATTAATTTTTCATTTAAAAAAAGAGTATTTTTATGGGAAATTTTCCGTAGAATACAAAAATTTTATTATAAAATTAAAAAACATATATTATATTACATCCAAATCGCAATTTTCAAGTTTATTGAATTTTTACCTTTTTGTTATTAATCAGATCGAATGCCAAATAATATTGCGGATCTGTGCTTACTTTTTTACATTGAATGACATGCTTATTTAATGGGACGAACTCATGGAAATTACGGGTACCAGGAACCGTGTATGCCTTGCTAGTTTCTACATCCCGAAGAACATCCACATCCTTTTTCCAAATCACTTCGCAGTGAACACCTTGGATGTGTTGTTTGCAGAACTCCAACAATTTTTCGACATTAAGAATTTGGTTCTCAAATGGTCGTCGCAAACTTTCATTGGCTGCTTCTCTTTTAATCGTCTCTCCTATTCCGTCGCATGGTGACTTGCAATGCGATGTGGCAAAAAATGACCAGTTGGCGCTGAGTTTATATTTAGAAAGGTGTTCGCACAAGTATAAGAAATTGTTGCAGTTTTTATATTGACCTGGGCATCCATCACTGAAGTATTGTAAATGTCGAACTTCAGAAAGCTTTTTTTTTATAAAGTCCATAATTCGGTCTTGGAAAATATGACCGCATAAAAATATGACCGCATAATAACCGCATTTTCGAACTCTGCGGAAAATTTCCGATCGAAATAGTGTATTGAATCATTTTTTACATTAGAAAATTGACAGAATTACAAAAAAATACAAAAAAACATCTCTAAAAAGCTTGAAATTCACAAAAATTTAATTTTATTCTCAGCTTTGCTAGTGACGTTGAAAATTGCTGAAAATTTGGATTTAGACACATTTTGACATAAGGATTATGAAAAAAATATTTGTTTTTAAATCTGAGATGGGCTGGTTGCATGCCATGCTGAGTTGGTATGGAATTACCCTAATGCTAAAAACAATTAATTTTTTTATATTATATTAATTTCGTAATTGAAAATTTGTAATTATTGAATCAATAGTGTAACTCACGAAATAAGCAAGCATCATCATATTCTGCAAATGGTCCTGTATCTTGAACAGTTTCAATAATATCACTGAAAGCCTTGAAAAAAAATCAAAAAGGTAAGATTTTGGGTAATAAACATGGATAAATTATATTAACAAAAAAACAATATGTTATATTAGTATAAAAAAGTTGTGATAAAATGTAAAATGTAGATAATCAAACTTCACTTAGAGTAAATTTCTGAATACATGAAGACAAAACTTAAGTGATATACATTTTAAAATGATACGGATTAATACTTAATTACATTTTTACAAAGTAGGTTAAGGGAGCACACACAGCTAGGTAGATCGGAAAAATCGATTTTTTAGTTAATTATGTTCTTCAATGTTTCAAGAATCAAAATCGAAAAAATTTAAACAAAATTCGTCATAGTTTCATTGTTAACATCAATAATGTTGAAGCGCGCCGAGCTCTCCAAGTGCATTTCAACATCTTCAACTCCGCTTTTCTCAAAACTATATTTTCAAATGCCGTTGCCAAAAAATCTCGAAAACTACTGAACCAATTCGTCTCCAATTACCAAGCTAGTTTTGCTGGAAATGATAAAAAACTACAGAAAAAAAACAAAATTTTTTTTTCGTAAAATATCGTGCCGCAATGACGGTCTATTTTTTAATGCATGAAGAATATAGGGTTTAATTAAAATTACACCATCGTTGTGTCATGATATTTCACGAAACAATTTTCTTTTTTTTTGTATTTTCCTGTAATTTTCCATTACTTCCAACAAAGCTAGCCTGTTTGTGAAAAAAGAAAACTTTTAACGGACATTCTAACATATATTTCTAAATATCTAAAATATATATGCTTTTAACTGCAATGAAATATTTTAAAAAAATTTATTTTCTATTCATTTTTATAACGAATAATGTGTACATTTTTAGTCAACAATGGGGACTTGTTGTTTTTAGCTTCGGGATTTTGAATCAAATTAAAATTGTTTAATAAATTTAAATTTTCAAAAT
>JABFPM010006439.1:0-10145 GCA_022817325.1 Idris sp. 1 HC-2018
AAAAATGAATGAGTTTAAAATTAATACAAAATTACTTATAAACATATAAATTACATATATCAAAGCTTTTTCAAAATTAAATTTAGAAATCCACATTTTCTTTATAAAATCCACATTTTCAGTCATATAAAAATCCGCCTTTACATATTAGGCTTCTGGCAACACTGGGTTAAGGTTTGGTTAGGTGGCCTACACACTGCTTTTACCCGCGACTTGCATCAACTCATTTTCAAACAAAGTATTCTTTATTACTTAAAAACAAAACAAATTGAAGATGTCCAACGTTTCAATTATTGAAGATTTTGGTGATTTAGAGGATGCATCGATTTCTGATGACGACTTGATCAAAATATTAATTGCAACTGACATTCACTTAGGTTATGAAGAAAGCATAAACAGAAGTATGTTTGATTTCAAATTCTAAAGAAGAAAAAGTAAGTTGTCATAAAAATTTAAAATTTGACATCTAATGAATTTATGTAGAAAAAATGATTATAAAATAACAATAATTAAATTCCAACTGTTTTTTTCAGAACATCAGTTTGATGACAGTTTCAATGTTGACATGATTTTACTTGGTGGTGATTTATTTCACGACACAAAACCTTCGCCAGCTGCCGTCAAAAAATTTTTGCAACTTATTCGCAAATACTGCCTCGGACAAAAGTAATTACAAAATGATTTTTTATTATATTTTTTAGTATTTAAACATTCAAAGCAGATAAAAAATGTGTCTTTATATTATGGATTATATATTATAATGATTTAAATATTTTTTCAGAAATATTAAACTGCAATTCTTGTCAAATCCAGAATTAGTGTTCAGCCATTGTCCGACCAAACAAGTTAACTATGAAGATTTAAACATAAATATTAAAATTCCTTTGTATACCGTGAATGGAAACCACGATGATTCAGGTATATTAATTATTAACCCTTTTATACCTGAAACTCGAGAAACCATGAAAAACAATTTTTTTTGCAATTTAGTAATTTACACGATTTCAATTAGACGTATGCAAATTTTTAGTATTTTTATCGTTTTCTGTTGGTTTAAGGGGGGTTTTTTATATAAAAAAAAATTCTATAATTTTCTATGCACTCAGTTGTTATGAACCAGTATAAATTAATTTTATAAATATCAAGGAAAATAAGAACGTCCTGAAAAAAACCATAAATCCTGCTGATGCTCACTCAACTTTTTTTTTTAAGATTTTGGTGATATTTTTTTTTACTACAAAAATATCTTAAAATCAAAATATTCCAAAAGAAAAAATGTTTTTCTATAAGCTTATGAATCCCTTTATGAAATCACTCATTAATTATATAAAATTTATTAATTAATTGGGTAAAAAAAATTATAAAAACTATATGCATTACAATAGACACTACGGGTCTGAAAGAGTTAAAAATAATTATTCAAAAGATAAAACAGATTAATCCATTTTTTGCCAAGCAGTTCTTCTGTAGAACGGCTTGTTTCATAATTATTTTTTAATCAAAGTATATTTTCCATGTTTAACATTAAACAAATAAATTATTCAACTATTCTAATATTTATTTATATATAATTATAAATGTAATTTCATGTTTATTTTCAAAAGATTTTGATCAATGAAAAATTTCTGTAATGTTGTGAAAACGCATCAACGACAAAAAATGAGTTAAGAAAAATTAAAATTTATTTTTCAGTCAATGGTGTCGTTGGTTCAATCGACGTGATATCTGCAAGTGGATTCGTCCACTATTTCGGCAAAAGTACCGACGTTAATTTGGTTGAATTTTTCCCACTGGTTTTTAGAAAAGGAAAATCCACGGTCGCTATTTACGGTTTGAATTATATGAATGAACAAATATTTCGAAACAAAAAAGTAATATTTCTAATTTAATTTTAATTGAAACAAATTAATTTTTTTTTATTTTTATGTATTTATTCATAACAAAATATTTCAGGTTACACTTTACGACTTAGAAGATACCGAAGGCTTAGAAGACAGCTACAACATTATTGTTTTACATCAAAACCGAGTGCAACATGGTACTCACCAATATATTCCAGAAAATGCATTTCCGGATTTTATGAATCTCATTGTTTGGGGCCACGAACACGAATGCCGAGTTGAACCCACACCAGTGACAGGAGAAAACTACTACATTTGTCAGCCAGGTATGTCTTTTTATGATACATTTCTAATTTTTACATTTTGTATTAAATAACGAAACAAAGTCTTATACACTGTACTTATATCTAAATTTCGGGAATTGTTCTACAACGTATAAAAACTTATTTCTTAGAATTTTGTACACCAATAAAATTAACATCATCGTTTATATAAGTACTTAATTTTAGTTTCTTTTTTGTTTTAAAATTCATCAGTGAAAATTTATCTTATTTTAATTAAGCTTCAGTTAAATTTAATGTTTTGTGGAAGTAGATTTCAGATATAAACAAAAAAAGTTATCTTAGTTTGTTTATTAATTTTGTTTCGACCTTATCTATATACTTTATTTACAATAATCACAATTTAATACTTTAGTTTTCTAATCTCTTTCTCTCTTAACTATATTCATATCAAGATCAAAGTCCTCGTCCCCTTCAACTTTGATCTGAACATCCTCTCCACACTCGATTCTCAGTCTCCTCCACAAGATGTACAAACTCGTATCCTCGACTCTCCCCTCCCACTTCCCTCGGCACTCCCTAAACAAGTCCAGTTTATCCTCAATCATCTCCTCAATTCCCTTCAAAAGTGCCTCTTTCCTGATCCGCTCCTCTTCATTGACCTGCGCTTTCTGCTGCACCTCCACAAAATGAGTCCTGACAGGCATAAATGGAAACAATCCGCAAACTTCAAACCCCCTAACAATCAAATCTCTGGCCTCAATTTCTTCCAGAACGTTGCGGAAAAGCGGACAGAAGTCCTCCTTTCTAATTCCTTTGCTTTTCCCACTCTTCACCACCAAGCTTTTCCACTTTTCTCTCAACGAATCATAAAAAGCGACATCTAACGGCCTCGGCACGAAGTTATTGTTGGGGTACAGAGCTACCAACAGAACTCCGTATCTTTGACAGAGTTCACTGAGGGAAAAAGTGAGTGGCGACGCAGTCGCGTCGAGAAACAAAATTATCGGCAGTTTGACCTGCTCGCTCATTAACCAAGGGTAAAAGACCTTGACAATGTAGTCCAAGAAATTGTCAGAGGTCGCCCAGCCGCTCTCCGAGCGAGCCACCTCCCAGCCCAACGGAATCGAGTCCTTCATCAGTTTGGAAAGTCGCTGACTCTTGGACACCACGAGAGGTGGCGCCAGGGTTCCCACGGCGTTTGCCAGCAGAACTGTCGACATGCGCTCCCTGTCGCCCAAATTCTGAACCGCATCTTCTCTTTTCACAATCACCTTGAGCTTGTCCTCAAGATTGAGAAAAATGGAAAACTCCTCGCAAACGAAGATACGATTTTCGTTGTGCAAAATGTCGAGCATAGAGAGACCCTCGAGGTGCTTGTGCATGTTCTCAAACCAGTCTTGGATGTTGCTCTCGGTGTACTCGGGGTGGTCTGACCTAGGGAAGGGGTTCAAGGAGGCCCGCTCGGCGAGGCTGGGGAACCTTTTGATCAATGATTGGTACCAGTCCTGCCAGAACTGCTCGTCTGTTGCGGGTATGCTGAGTTCTCGGTCTTTGATGATCTTGTGAACACTGTCGAGGAGCTGACTGTTGGAAATGGAGAAACCCGCGGCGTCGGTTTTCAGCATCCACTGGACCAGACTCTGCTCCTCGTGGGAGGATAGGATGTTTTTGTTACGTGCCTTCGGGATTTTGTTGTTCACTTTACTGTGGAGTATGTTGTAGGGGATATTGTAGATTTTGCTGGCTTGCTCCAACGATTGGCCCTGGGACACTGCCAGTAAAGCATTTTTCATCTGCTGCTCCGGATTTTGGAACTTTTTCATTTCTGAAATTATAAAAGAAAATGAAAAATGATCTTATGAATATTAAATGAAGAAGTACTTTTAGATTAAAAATAAAAATTTCTCATTGGGGTTTTATATGTATCGAGAAACATTTAAAAGGTTTGATGAATTTCAGCCAAAGGGACATTAGAGGTCTAATTGACAGACCTACAAAGAGTATAATAAAAGACTTTCTTTTATATATAAGTGTGTTTTGTATAAATATCATACTTATAGTGGTCATGTATATATCGTAGGCATTTAGAGAATTTAGGCACTTAGCTAACTGCCTAGGCACATATATACACAGGTCTTTTGTCTACTAGATGGCGCTTTTATCAGAACTTGAAATTCCCATTGAAATTCCTAATGAAATTTTATCAGAATTCATCAATTAAACTGAAAATATGAAATAAAAATTTACCTGACAAAGGATTATTTATTTGCCAAATCAAGTCTGGATGTCGTTTATAAAAATGACGCAACCAATCTTTGCCGGCAGTTTGATTCTTATGCCAAGGATCTGGACACTTGATATTGTTTGCTGAAGCAAATTTATAAGCCAAACGTTTTTGATTCGTACGAGACTTATCAGAACTAGTTCTTATTTCATTGACAATGTACTTTTTCAACAAATCCTCCTCTGAATCGGAAAACACTTGTTTCCATTTTAAGGATGGTGCAAATTTAAAAGTTTCTCTTTCGTCAAGTTGCATTGAGACATATCTTTTAACGTAATTTTGGAGTGTTGACTTTTTTAAATTGAGAAGATTTGCCGTATTACGTATACTTTTTCCTTCATTCACAACTTTTAATACACCGAGTTTCATTCGGTCTTCGTTATAGCATTTTTTCTTATTAATTGTGTACTTTTTCCCCATTTCTGAAATAAAATAGTTAATTAATTTTAAAAATTATCGTTTACTTTTGTTTCACGATTATTTGTAATTATTAGCAAAAAAAAAAAAATTTATTCCATTTTTTCGGTTAATTTTTATTTTGAAATATAAATTTTTAGCTGCTTATATCAAAATTGAAGAAAACTAAAATTTACTTTTGTTTTTCTTAAAAAAATTTATGTTTATTATTTGAGCAAAATGTCAACACTCAGCTTAAAACATATGATACAAACTAACCTAACCCTAAGCTAGCTTTATTATTAACCGGAAGTTTAGAATTTTGAAAAAATTTATCAACAATCACTTGTGTTTGGTTAATATTTCTTTGTCAACAAAAAATATCCAGCTTATTTTTGTGCAGAGTTATCAGCTTTATTAGAAACTTTTTATTTTATAATTTAATTTCTTTTATTTATAAAAGTGTTCAGATCCTTGCTATTTTAATAAACATTTATATTTAGAAAATTTTCTAAAAATGTATCATTTTTATTTATAATATAAAAACATTTATTATTTATTAATGTTTTGTTAAATATTTTTATAAGTTGTAACATAAATAAAAGTCATATACAAAAATTATAATACTTTTTCCCTTATAATATAAAATTAATAATCTTGGAAAAATCAAACACTTGAGGGTTTTAGAATTTATTTTTTATAAAAACGACCAATAATATTAAAACAAAAATCGTGGATTTAATTCAATTTACAAGTTCTGAATTGGAGTTCAAGTATTAATAACTTACTGATTTTTTGGAATTATCTCATATTTGTTTATAAATTATTTGTTACATTTGTGAATAAATTAAATAGTTAATTTTCGCCAAGCGTCTATAATTGCGTGAGCGATCACCGAACTGGTTTTAACACAACTTAACCTAAAATGTATGCAAAATTTAAATCAAAGCTGAACTATGAAAAGGCATGTTAAATTCAAATATTTTACTGAACAAAAATGGAATATTGATATCAAATCAAAAATTTCCAAATTTAACTAGTAAATCATTTAAAATAAATAAACAAAGAAAATTATATATAAAAAAATGAGTAAATCTTTTTATTTTTATTGTATTTATTTTTAATTTCAGGAAGTTCAGTAGCAACATCATTATGTGCTGGTGAAAGAGAACTCAAACACATAGCACTTTTGCAAGTTTGCAAGAAGAAATTTAATTTTAAAAAAATCAGACTGCAAACTGTGAGACCGTTCATTTTTGAAGACATTCAATTGCAAGAACACGAACTGCCTACAAATATACCCAGAAAAAAAGCGGTTTTAGATTTTGTTAGCAATTACATTGAACATACAGTCATGCCAGAAGCTGCCAAACAATTAACTGGTATTTTCTTTTTTTTATCTTTTGTAAGTTCAAAATTGTACACAAATCAACAAAATATGTTATGTTATTTTTAACAATTTTTTTAGGCCACCCAAGACAGCCACTTTTGCCTTTGATTAGATTAAGAATATTCCACGAAAAGCCCGAAGATGTGTGTGATGTTAACAGGTGAATTTAATATTTTTCAAATATAAGATGAACTACATAAAAGTATTTCTTGTAAGTTAATTTTTGATACTTTTTTCTATAGATTGGCTGATATGTTTGCTGAGGATGTTGCAAATGCTCGACAAATTATAAGGTGGAAAAAATTAAGGCCTGAAACAAAGAGGGGCGGGAAAAAGTTTTTGGAAATTGACGATGACGATGAATTGTGGAGTGGAACTATGAATTTGCAAGCTGATGTATAATGTTTTTTTTTCAATGAAATAATTTTTAATCAAAAATTAATTTCAATTTATTTTTATTAAATTTTCAGTGGCATATTTCAGTGCAAGAAAGATTGGAGGATTATTTTAATCTGGAACAAAACCGAGATAAACTTAAAGTTTTATCACTGAAAAGTCTGAATTTAGCTTTGACAGATTACATAGAAAAAGATAACTTATATTCTTTCAACGCTGCTCTTAAGTGAGTTTACTTCATCATACACTCAAACTCTTGGAAAGAGATGCCAAAAATAAATGAATTAATGTAGAAAATCCATAAACAAAAACTTAGCTTGAAAAAATATTTTGTTGTTGTTTGTTTGTTTTTTTTTTTTTCATAATAATTTATGATTTAAGTTAATGTTTATTATAATCTGATTGAATTAACTCTCATACTTAATGTTTATATACAAAAATTAAACAAATTTGTCAATTAACTTATGGCTTAATGAAAAATTGTTTATTTTTTCAATCAATTCAGAAAATTCTAAAAATGATTAATAGTTTTAGAGATAAATTGAATTAAACAATATTTTTGGTGTTGACATTTTCTTAAACACTATTTTCTTAAATAATTTGAATTATTGACTTAAGTAACAGCTTTTTGGAACTTTGCCACAGGTCGTTTATTTTTTAGAACTCTTGCATGTAAAAACTAAATTCTATTGCAAATCAAAAAACAAACAAGTCAAAAACGATTGAAAAATAGCTAATTTTTCAATAAGCCACAAGTTTACGTATATTTTTGAACTTTTTTGGATAAGCATGTTTAATGTATTACTCTTGAATGGTGCAATAATTATATTATTAATTATTAAAAATCTAGAATATTGATATAGCATATAGAGAATAATACTTGAAAATGTAATATTTGCATAACTTACATAAAAAATTATCCAAACAACTTGTTTTAAAAACATTTGAAAACTCTCTGTAAACACTAAAACTCTTGTTACATGTTTTCAAAGAGTTTGAGTGCACAAACCCTTGTATACTTTTATATAAAAGTAAACAGCTAAATTAATTGATTTTTCTGAAACAGTTTGCACAAGGATAATACTCTGAAATATCTCGCCAAGTTCGACTTGAAAACAGACGAAGAAATTCAAGAAAAAGTACTGACTTTTCGTAACATTTGTCGTGAGCAAAACGAACCCACTGAAGAGGTTAAAGCATATAAAATTATACAATTTTCAATAAATAAATAAATAAATAAAATATACATACATATTGTGAATTACAGTTAGAGAAAATATTGGCAGCTGATGCTGCGAGAGCAGAAACTAGAAGAGCAGAAGCAAATTCAGACAACGAATCGAGCTATGTAAGTGACGAAGATGTCGCTGAAATCAGTATTAGGGGACGAGGAAGAGGACGTGGAAGGGGAAGTGGCAGAGGTAGAAACGGAAAGACCCAAAATGATGCAGACATGGAAATCGATGATGATGCTGATGAGAGTCCAGCTCCAGCTAAAAAGGGTCGAGGAAGGGGAAGGGGAAGAGTTGCAACTTCAACTAGAGGGCGTGGCAGAACCATAACTAAAAATACAATCCCAGCCATGTTTAGGGTAGGTCAATTTGATATTTAATTGCAAACATTTTTTACTGTTGTACAGTAAAAATTTAAGTAAGAATAAGAAAAATTTAGATACAAAATATATACAAAAAATAAAATCAAACTTTCTGTCGACGAGCAATTTTCTGATAGTGAATACTTTTGTATATTGTATTATAGTATTAAAAAGAGATGTGATTTTTTTAAAAAACTGTATTTTCAACTAATTACCTGAATTAGTGATTTGCATCAAATAATATGATTGAATTATTATATTATTTTTTTATAAACTTGAATAATTGTTATTTTATCTCTTTTTTTATTTTTAGGGCCTGAAAGATTTCAGTGATGATTTTTAAAGTGAAGAGAAAATGAAAATATGAAGAGATTTGGTATAAATAGTTTAAAATTATTTTGTTTTTTATTTATAATTAATTTAGTTTCATGTTGACGTTAAATTTCATTCTTGCAAAAATGAATATATTTCATAATATTATACACTTCAAATAAATAAATGATTTTGTTATAAATTTTGTTTCAATTACTTATAAACATTTTGTCGGTGTTTCTCGTATTTAAATATTGGCGCCAATTTTTTAAATTTAAAAAACCTCTTTTACGAGCTGCCTCGTATTTATCACGTGTTTTTCATACGACTGTTTCCTACGTTAATAATTTTTAATAAAAATTAAACATAATTCTACATCAATTAAATGAAAAATATGTTTTATAAATAATGAAAATTTAAAATGTATATATATCTATAATAGTATTATATATTTATATATAAAAAAACTTGTTAATAAATTGTAGATTGATTTGTGAGGTTAAGTTTGTCACATCAACAATAACAATGTCAACAATTGCATTGCCACAAAAAAAATATTACCGTCAACGAGCACATTCTAACCCTATCGCCGATCACTGCATTGAATAGTAAGTTAAAATTTTGCAAAAAATTTAAATTACAAGAACAAATTGAACATATATATAACCGTCATATAAAAATTAGTTGAACAATAAAAATTGCTTTTTGAACAAAATTGTTAAATAAAAAATTAAAATTGCTTAATTACTATACTTTATTTGTATGACAATTTTGTTAATAGTCCTGTTGCTCCAAATCAAATGGATTGGAGCACTTTGTATCCAGCATTTATTCAACACACAGAAAAGAAGTCCGAGGAAAATATTTTTAACGATAAAAAAAAGGTTGAATTTGCAGACATTGGTTGTGGTTATGGAGGTTTACTAGGTAAAAATTTAATTTTTTAAAATTTAGACAAATTTAATTATTTAAATTTTTTTAATGTATTATTTATTTTACTTTTTACAGTTACTTTGTCGCCGATGTTTCCGGATAATTTAATAGTTGGAATGGAAATCAGGGTGAAAGTTTCAGATTATGTTATGGACAGGATTGCTGCACTGCGGTCCCAGAATCCTGGACAATATCAAAATATAGCCTGCATTCGTACAAATGCCATGAAATATTTGCCAAATTATTTTAGCAAAGGACAGGTAATTAACAAAGTTAATCTATTTTTATTATTATTTATGGAAATTAAATTGTATTCTTTGTTTTTCAGTTGAAAAAATTATTTTTCTTATATCCTGATCCACATTTTAAAAAAGCTAAACACAAATGGCGCATTATCAATAAAACACTTTTAGCTGAATATGCTTATGTTTTAGCAGAACAGGTATTTCATTTTTTTCCCTTTTTTTTTAATTTGATAATTAGGGAAGAAATTTTTAGTTAAAATAATTTAAATTTTTTATTAAATTAGGGCATTGTGTACACTGTCACTGACGTTCAAGATTTACATGACTGGATGGTGCAACATTTTATAGAACACCCTCTTTTTGAGAGAATTTCAGATGAACAACTGGTAATTGATTTAAATTAAAAATAACTAAAACACTGATTATCTCTATTTCATGAAAATTAAATCACTTGTCTTTTTTAGAAACAT
>JABFPM010006440.1:0-10141 GCA_022817325.1 Idris sp. 1 HC-2018
CTAAAAGAAATTTTTTTTGCAGCGCTCATAAATTGTTTATGATTTTCAAGGTTGTTTAAATTCGGGTCCATCTTAAATTAAAACATCCATTCACTTACATTCTAAATAATTTCTATTCAAATTTAAATAGTCTCTTATATTTTCGTTAATAATAAAATTAATAACAAAAATAATCGGTATCGGAAATTGTTTAGTTAGAAACTCCACATTAAAATAATAAATTTTATATTACTTCAGATTTTATTCTTAAAAAGCACAGTTAATAAGTTTCAACTATTTTAAATTTAAGATATTTAATACATATTTTAAAAACAGTAAATTTTTTTTTATTTCATACTAAAATTTCTCGATGTTTTCAAATCTTGTAGTTGCCGACATTTTTGCTTAATGCAGCTGTATTAATAAGTAGCTTTTAAATAGACCATTGCAATTATTCTTGAGTACATTTATTGAAATTATTTTATAGAAATTACAAACTTAGATATCCATGTACTTAAATTATAGAATTATTTATTTCTAGACAAAAAGTGAAAAATAATTTACAACGAATTATTTGAAAAAAAAACTCGAGGTTCAAATTGAAAAAGTAGTAAATCACTTACCGAAACTGATGGTGTCTTTACTAAGAGAAGAAAATACTATCAAATTGAAAGTAATCTAGATTTAAATAATTTTCTTTTCAACGTAAATTAATTTTTTGGTTTATGATCCTCATATACAGAGTTCAAGAAATCGATTTTGCAGAAGTTGAATTCTTTTAAAGTAAGATAAAAGTGGCTTTTAAAATAAACAATTTATAGAACTAGCTACAATTACAATGTTTGCATTTATTTGAATAAAATTAACAAAAATAGTCAATTAAAGTGTTCATAAAAATAATTGCCCAAATAGCTACTATTATTCGAATTTCTATTTAAGTAGATTAATTTAGTTTGTTATTTAAAATATGTGTCGATAACAAATGTTTACAAATTATTTTGAAGTCATTAATTATAAAAATTGAAAAAAAGGATGATTAATAATTGCGAAAACGAATTCGAACAACTGAAGCATCACTTTTTTTATTGTATTAAAACAATGAAAAAAACTCAAGTACTCACTATATACTTGTAAATATGTGATAAAGTTGAGTCATCATGATTCGCTTTATTTGTTATATTTTAAGCGTTTAATCAATTCAAATAATAAAGGACTCTGGTCGATAAGATGGATATCTTTTATTCAAAAGCAGCTGAGAATATTGTGTAGCTGGATGCAGGCAAAAGTGTGTTTCGTGTCTTATTTAAAGTTCGCAAGTGTGTTCTCGTTGTAAAGGTGTATAATATTTTATGCGTACATCGAGTAGTAACCACTGCGACGGTTTGCAGAGGAAATAGAATTTAAGCGTACAATTTATCATTCGTGGTATTCTTGTCTTCCCAGTCCGTGATTTATTGCCTCGAAAGGTTTTCAACTCAGATTTCACATTATCAAGATAAGAGGAAGAAAGATTCGGCAACTTTTTAACAGCGTATTGACGCAAACACAAAAATCCAACCAAGAATGCAACCTTTTTAGTCATCAATATAAATTCATTGATGACAAAGAGACAAAAGAAGAAAGAACAAAAATATACAAGAGCAATTGAATTTGTCAGCAAATTGAAAACAAGATGGCGCAACTTGCATCAAGCGGAATATCTATTTGTCGTTTATCTTGCCAGGGTGGATTTAAAATTTCATTTCTTTGTTTGTGCAGCCCAATCGCTTGGGCTCAAAGTGAGACAAGCGGTAAGTGAAAAATGGCCAATTTCGAGCCTTGAAACTGTCTTAGGAAACAAGATAGAGTTTACCCCTAAAGGAGCAACCGATGGATGTAGCCTGGCTTCCGCCCAAATTTCTCATCCCTGTATTTGCACGACCTTCGGTCGATATACCGAATAGCTGAACCAACGCCTTCAATTGTTCTTTCTTAGCACAAATTTTTCTAGCTTTTCACTAATTATTTTTGCAATCACTATCATTTTGCAAAAAAGTGAGTCCTAATCAGCATTTTTTCTTTTTTATTTTAGAAAGGAAAAAATATTTTCAATTTCTGCTAAATTTAAAAGATTTGTTGTTTTTTATCATCTTAATAATAATATCTAAAGATAATAATTTAAAACAATAATTTTCATGTTAAGTTGGAAATGTTGATGCATTACTTGAGCTAGTAATCCAATTAAATTTCTTTGTGGATGATTTTTGCTTGTTTAAAAATGGTGTAACAAATTTTCAAAGCGTTGGGCAGTTTCATAAATTTCGCTGATTTATGCAGTCGTGTATACAAGCCCATCTATGTATAGCGTGTAAAAGAACTCGCGTGATAACCCTTGGTCGGAGGTTTAAGCTTTAGACCAGAGTCTTATCCACGTAACGCAATCAGTGAAAAGTAATGGCTCAGACAGAATGAAAGCCAGACCTTTTCCGTCAAAAAAGTGAAAAAGCCCTTTGTAAATTGAACTTCACATTTACTTCATAAATAGAGGTTTTATTTAAGATAGTTCGGCTTCAATGTTTTTTTACTTCGTTCGCTCAGATCAAAATGTTACCACATCAGATCAATTTTATTTAACAAAAAATTACTTAAACTGTTTTTTGATATTAATTTTTATAGCTTATCTTTTGTTAATATTTTTTTATTTAATACCACAGTAAATACTAAAATATACAAAAAATCTCATAAAATGAAATTAATATACTATTTATTTGGAATTAATTTCAACTGTTTGTCTGGCATACACAACAAAATAACGAAATTTATATCTCTGATAACAAACATGGATTTCAGTCCGCAAAAAAGGTTTTAAAACATATCGTTTAATCATCTACAAAGCTTGCAAATAAACCGAAGGCATATTATCTTTATATTTTATTACATACTTAGAGAAAATTATTTAAAAAATAATAATAAAAAAAAAACAAAATAAATGAACTTTTTCACTTGTAAAAAGCCATGCACGTAGAATAATGCGTGTCACATGTTTTATTAGTTATGCGAGTATATGCTCATAAAAATGGCCGAGATCGTTAATTCATAGCATAAATAAAATTGTCGCGTTTAAAGTCGAAACACAAATTAGATATATGTGAAGTCTGAGTGCATTGCAGCGTTATCCTTACGAATTATTGGACAATAAAGTTACATCAAATGACATGGTATATTGAGTCAAGAATGGTCTCCAGAGCCGCGAGCAATTTCCCTACGAGTCTTGTCTTTTTCTAAGATATAATCGTAGGAATCTGCCCGAGACATTATTCCGGTGCAATGAAAAGTGTCGTTGTGTTATTTTAGAAGTAATATTTGCAGGCCGATGTATTTTACAAAATATTGGCACTGGTTCAGGGTTCAAGAGATTCTGGACTGCCATCTTTTTTAAACTACGCTTGAACAAATTTTGTCAAAATTTGCATTTACAAACAAAATTTGAATATAAAATTTCATTAATGCAAATTATATAAAAGTTTTCAGTTTCAAATTGAAATTAAATTATTTAGTTATATTGAAATAAATGTTTAATTAATAAAATAATTTATTATTTAATAAATTATAAATTTAATATAAAATAATTGGGTCACATTTTACCATTTAAAATTATTATTTGAAATAATATGAAACACTTTGCAAAAGCAATATAATGAATTTTTAACTAAGATTATATAAATTACAATCACGTAAGGATTATTGTTTTTATTCTATACAAAACAGGATTGCTGATTTGGACATAATGAATGCTTCGAATACTTATGTTTAATGTTTGGATATATTCTAATTCGTCAAATGGCTTCAAACTGTTTGAATACTTGGAATAAGTATCAGATTTTATGAACAAATTTAAAAAGACAATTTTCTAAAAAATATATATTTTAATTTTCTGGGCACCTCTAGTCCCCGAAAACTACCCTCGCAGCTCCAATTTTTACATAAATTGACATTTTTTGTGGAAATGTATCACTCTGCTTAATTTCATCTAAATGCAACTATTCCTTTTTGTAACTGATTTCAAGAGTAGAATCTTTCATCAAAACAATAAAAAACACTTCAAAAAAATTTAGAATACAGAAATCAAATATTTAATTATTTAAATGTTTAAACAATTTAAGTACTTTGGATATTCGAATATTTAAACTATTTCGACTATTCGAATATTCAAATCTTTTGAATATTTGGATAATATTCAAAAATATTCATTTAAGTTTGAATTTCGAATATATATTCGATTAGCCGGCAAGCCTAATTTGAATAAACCTGATGTATTAAGTTAATGAAAATATGTTATCAGTCGTGGCTTACTGATTTTCGCTTTTATTATTTAACCTTTTAGCGCCGAATGTTGCCATACTACAACATATCTCAATTTTCCAAAAACCGAAAAACAAATTTTTACTTTTTAACATTTGAATAGTTTATTTTATATCTGTAAATTATTTAAGATATAACTAATGAGGTTATATGTTATTGCTTTCAAATTAATTTTTATACAATTTATTATAAAAAAATTTGTTGAGATAACAAAAATTAAAAGTTTTATTTATATCGTTGTACTAATTCGTATGAAAATTTATAACAAATTAATTTAAATAAACTAATACCCTGAAAAATATTTTCTAGAAGTAGATTATTTTATTTAATTTACAAACATATTTTAAATTTAATTTTCATCGTTCAACTTAAGGGTTAAAAAAAAAAATTATAGTGTGCAAAAATTATTTAAAAAAATAAATTTCATAAATGTATTATAATTTCTTTTATGAAGAAAACAAGAAAAAATGTCTAAAAAGTCTAAAAAAAAATTGTGCAAAATTATATTGTACATTAAAAAATATGAGATAAGAAAATTGAGTTCATCATTTAATAAAATTCAATCAAGTATTTAAATTGAACATTAGAATTTAACATTTGGATCAGCTATCAAAGTCGAATATTTGTATGGTTTGAATTTAAATATTTTAATTAAACTTAGTTTAGATTATACTGATAGAGAAATTAAAGTAAACGTTTTCGAGCTAAAGCTTAATGAAATATTTCATGAGATTTCAAGCAAAAGTAAAGTTTTTTCAACATTAATTTAAAATGTCATTACATGTATTAGCAATTTTATTACCTTTTTAATAAACTCTTATAACTTTAGGTCAGATATTATGAGAAAATGAATATTTTAAGTATCATAATTAATAAGTTAAAGTAATTCAAATTTATTTAAATAATTTGTTTAGTGTTATCATCTTATTAGTTAATAATTTTTAATAATAGCAATTAATCACAATAATTCATAAATCTCTTTAAGTTTATAAAAAAATTGAAATTAAATGTATTTTTAATCCAATTGAACAAAAAAATATATCTTTAACATTTATTCAATTTGTTATCAATAAATTATCTTTGGAATTTTTAGAAGTGTAAATTTAAATCTTTATTACGTGTTTATTATGTGAAATTCCATTTATCCAGATTTCGAAGAGATATTTAAAAAGCATAAATTTTTCAGATCGAAAATGCGGAAATCCTGTCTTGAAATATAATGATTGGAAATATTCTATTTAAGTTATTTTTTACCATTTTTTTTATAAAGTAAAAAAGTCAATATGATACAAAAAGTATCTTTTTAGTTATTTTTGCTAAATATTGTTTTTGAAATCAAATTTTTAGATTGTACGAACTATTTTTAAGACGGTATTACAAGCTGACATAGATTCAACTTTATCTTGAGCATAATGAGAACAAATTTCCGGGAGTATAATAACCTAATTCTTGATATAATAATGTTATAATACATCCAGGTATTTAAAACACTGTAATTATAATATACTAACAAGGGAACCTCTCGAGGTATGCATCGAGTTAGCTTATGCCAAACATTTTTTCTGTTTATTTATGACATAAATAACGCAAGAAAATTTATCCCTAGCTCAACCTTTTCGATCATTTTAATACAAAAATGATGTAAATAATTGATTTTCTGTATTTTTTACATCATATGAAAAAAACTAAAATTATTAGTTTGAATTTACATTTTTATTCATATTATACAATTTTATATATTATATAGTTATTTAGAAGAAAGTAAAGCCATATTCAAACATATTTAAGTCAATTATATTTAAAAATAAGAAAGGTTTAACCCTCTAGCGTCGAATGTTGCAATATAAAAACATATCTTAATTTTTTTTTTTTTTTTCAATATTTTGAAAATCAATGATGAAATGAAGTTTGAGGATATTCACTGGTAAGGTGTCCTATGCTCTTCATATATAAGATTTCATATTTTATTCACCTATATTTTTGTAATAAAATGGTTTTCGCTAATTCTCTCTGTTAAGTTGGTAATAAATGTGACATTTTCTGACATAATAAACAGTTTTTAACATTCATTATTGTTAAACACTCTACAAAGATGTGATCAAACTCGAATGGATTAATCCAATATTATAACTAAGGTTATATATTTACTGTATTTTAAATTTTTCTCTGTATTTTTTGATATGTTTCATGCAATATTCCTGTACTGTTTCATTTAAACCTATGATTTAGACTTACTTTTTAATTTTCTCGAAAACTAAGAGGACACAAAATTTGAAAAAATTCATGGGTTAATTTCTGACCTTCATAAACATAATATTCAAATTTTATTAATTATTTGTATTTTTAATTCACTATTTTACTCTAATTTTAAATTGAATTAAATGTATTTTAATATTGCTTTAAAATTTAACAATAAGTACAATTTATAGTTTAATATGAGAAAACATTATATTTCAAACTTAAAAATTAAGTACATTGTTTAGATAATGCCAAAAACACAGTAATAGTATATTACTTAACGAAAAAAAAACTAGTTTTTTCCAAGTTGAGTACGATTTTTTTCCTAACGAGAAAATAAATTATGTTGGTACCCGAGGCGAAGCCGAGGGAATACCAACTTATTTTATTTTTGAGTAAGGAAAAATAATTATTTTAAATATTTTTTTAAAAACTTATTGCAAAAGTTGGGTTAGGGAGTAATTTTTCCGCATTATTTATGTCATAAACAAGCAGGAAAAGTTCATTTTAAAAGCTCAATGGACACCTCGAGATGTTTCCTTGTAAGTACAGAGAACTGTGTAGAAAACGTTATTTATATTTTTTTTCTTTTATGATAAATGTTTCTTTTATAAAATCTGTATCTGATTTTAAGTTCAAAATTGATAGTATTAAGACGAAATTGTAATTGAAAGCTGTAAAGCTCAAAAAGAGGGAACAATTACCCTAATTTGATGGCTGACATGATACAATTTTGACTACTTATACTTAATAACTTGGCAATTACATTTCTGCTCTGTTACTCCAGACATTAAAACGAAAATCGACTTTGTGCAAGGGACAGTAAACTTGACAACAGGTCTCTGAAAGTTAACGTCAGTCATTACAAAGCGGTAACCCTGCAATCAAGGTCAAATTGCAGTTCGGCATTAAATGGTGTTTCGTGGAAATCGTAACGAGACTGGGCTTCAAAGCTTGCGACTATTTATTGCACCGCCTAGCCATCGCAGTACCGGTAATTACACTCCAACAGGTTATTAGGAAAATCTCCGCCAATAATACGGCGAATGTGGCTTCTCCAGGTCGCGTCTGACATAAACGTGACTCGTACCACTTACCTGATCGCGGATTCTCAGCTGACTGGAACATTGAGAGCTGGTCATTTGCACTAACTTTATTCAATTGTTTAATTGACATTATGAATTGCAATTAAATTTTGCATATAAAAAGCTAACTTAAAGTTTAAACATTTACACATTTTTAATTTATATACACAGTTTAAAATTGAACACAAATCATTTCGATGACAATATTAGAAACAACATTTGAATATATTCTGTAATTATAAATATTTGCCTAAGGTAAAAAAGAATGGATTATCGAACACGTTCCAGATGTAAGACACAATGTGTATGCTTATCTTCGATTCAATTTTCGAATTTACGAAAAAATTAATTAGACAAAACAAAATAAAAAGAACATGAATAATTAATTTAATAAATATTTAAGATTATATGCCATCAAATTGAAGGAGTAAGTATTGTTCATCAAAAAAATGTTTATATTTTGTGTCATAACGAACCGTTGTTAATAAACTTAATTATATTTTGGTAAGAATAAAAGTATATTTTTTGAATTATTAATAAAACAATTTCCATTATAAGTATAGCTATAATAACCTTCACTGAATATATTTTAATTAAATACTAAAATATATAATGTTTAAATAATAAAAATAAGAAATAATATAAAATATTCATGAATATTCGATACGTCATACGTTTACTTTATGTCGATTGAAAATTAATAATGGTAAGCAGAAAAAAATCCTATTGCCCTCCAAAAAAAAGGTTGGCAGTAAATAAAGTTAATATTATCGGAAATTTTAAATTGTTAAATTAGTTACGAAATATCAACTTTAATTTCAATTGAACTTTATAAATAAATGCCATAATTAAAAGTAACCTATACACTTATTTGTTTTATATATTATAGCTAGATACGTTAATTTTTTAATTTTACTCGTCTCGTTATTTATTCATGATGTTTTATTCAAAAATTGAACAATGCTAAAAAAATATTCTTTTTCCCTTCAATTTAACGAGATTGGAAGTTGGTTAAGCGCATTGGCTCAGTACTTCACATTGATTAATTTATTTTTGAAATTTCATTCGTTAACTTGTTTTCATCATTTCATCAGACTAATATTCGAATATAATCGATTGAATAACAAGAAGTTATTTAGGTTTTTTGGTAATTAAATTACGAGCCATACAAATTGCTCGGGAACGTACTACGAGGCAATATGCATTCTTTCCTTATGGTTTTGCGCGACCCTCATATCGCAGCCCCACAGCATCTCGTATTTCGCAAGGGGTGAGACGTGAAATATGGTTAAACCTACCGAAAGATATTAGATTTGGCTGAAATTGAGGCACTTGCCCCGCGGGAACAAAAGTGCGCTCTTAAAAGCCTACATTCGCTCGCAGAAAACAGTCAATATCGTTGCATTATAAAGTGTTCATTACAATGTTTATTTACGGCTGTACACGCATACATTTTATCAAGAATTATTGCGACGATATAATGCGAATGTTCTCGATAGCTGTTGCCATGACGACAATCTTCAGACAACTTTTTATTAAAGGAAGAATGCACGCAAACGTTCGACCAGATGAAAACAATTGTCACTGACGTATTCTAAATAATATATCAAATTTCACCTTAATAAATGTTATAAAATTTGTATTTGCAGCAAATAAACTCTCTTGATTGACATTGTAACATTATTATCCCCTGAAATGTTAGCTTTTATGTTTTATATCTTGTTCATGCTCTTAAATATAATTGAGATAAAATGCGTTTATACACTCAGAAAAAATCGCGTTGTTAAATTAACTGTATGTTCATGGTTAAGGCATTTATAGTTAATACAAGTGAAAATATAGTAATTACAACTAGAATATCAGTTAGCGTGACTATATTCACGTTAACTATATTTTCTAGTCAGTTTTATGGTCAATTCAATTTACGTAGTAGAACTGACTGAAAAAATGATTTGTCTAAATCAAAACAGTTGAAAAACGTAGTAAAGTTTTTCACTACTGTGATAGTTTAAAATTAGATATAAATCATTCTTTGTAATGAATTTAAAATCATAAATTATAATAACTGATAAATGTTAATATTCTGAAGATTCATTCATTAAATAGAATATTTTTATTGTTCGATTTAACTTCAACATATTTACAGGTGCGTATTGAACACAAATTTCGCTTCTATAACCATTAAATACAATAACTGTCACGTATAGCTAAGCTTACTACATGACATTACTCAGTTAGAGATAAGATAACCAAAAAACCAACTACAATTTTATAGTAAAGGTTACCCATTTTTTGTCTGAGTGTACTGAAAAAAGAGATAAGTTATTCCATTGAAATATCAACAATGCTGAACAATACGTAAATTAATTTGCAAACAACTAAATTCAACACGACTTTAAACAACATGTTGTGCAATTTTTAGATTTTGTCTGAATTTTAAAGTTTTCGTTGTAACACAATAATATAACCTAAATGTCATATTTTTAAAAAGCCTCCTA